>JABUQX010102005.1:22500-30485 GCA_015478945.1 Trachelipus rathkii | reverse complement strand
ATGGTGTGTGTGTGTGTTTGTGTTTCTAAATAATAATAACAAATAGGCATGAAGAATAACACTACGTAATAAAATAAAAATAAGATAATAAAAATAATAAAAACTAATAAAATAATAATAAAAATAAATAAAATAATAAGTAAAAATAAATAAAAAAGTATTAGAAAAACGTTTTCTTTATAAAAAATTGTATTTAAAATAAGATATAAAAATATCTTTAAAAAAATTAATAAAAATAAGAAAATTAACAATAATCTATAATTTTTAAAAGTATTTATAATAGTTATTAAAAAAAAGTATTAAAATAAAATCAAAAACATAATAGTTAAATAAATAATGCAGCTAAAAGTAGGTAAAACATATTGAGTTAAAACAGTTAAAGCAGAAAGTTAAAGCAGTAAAGCAGGAAAGTTTAAAGCATTTAATGCAGAAAGTTTAAAAGCATTAAAAGCAGAAAGTGAAAGCAGTAAAAGCAGAAAGTTAAAGCAGTAAAAACATGAGTTAAAGCAGTAAAGCAGAAGTTTAAAGCAGTAAAGCAGTAAAACAAAAGGCCATACTAATCCCCTAGGTGTTTGGTAATAACACCTCTATTGTTTTACTGCGTTTTACTGCTTTAAGGTAGCTAAAGTATATGTTTTTTAATAAATTTCGTTCAAGTTTCTTTAGTATAAAATATTCCCTATCAGATAAATTTCTATGTGTTTACATTCTCCCATTACAAATTAAAAAATAAACCATTAAAACAAAATAAAATAGAAATAATAAAAATAAGAAAAGTATTAAAACAAAATAAAAAATATTAAAGGAAAACAGAACACTTAATAAATATATGAGTTAAAAGCAGTAAACAGAGAGTTAAAACAGTAAAGGCAGGGAGAGTTAAAACGGTAAAGCAGAGAGTTAAAAGCAGTAAAACATGAGTTTTAAAGCAGTAAAGCATAAAGTTAAAGCCAGTAAAACATGAGTTAAAGCAGTTAAAGCAAAAGTTAAGCAGTAAAGCAGTAAAACAAAGGCATACTAATCCGCTCTAGGTGTTAGGTAATATCACCTCTATTGTTTACTTACTGCCTTTACTGCCGTTACAGTTTTAGGATCGTAAATATGTTTTTAATAAAATTTTCGTACAATTGTAGTAAAATAAAATGTTTATTATATCAGACACTCTGATTTTTTTCTTCTTACATACAATTTAAAAATGTTATAAATTAAAAAGTATTAAGTAAAAAAGTGTTAAGTAAAAAATAATGTTAATAAAAATATATGTTTTAAATAATAGGTCTGTAATGAGTTACAGTTTTAGGTTCGCGAAAATTGATTTTAATAAAAATGTTTTTAAGTATGAAATAAAAAATGAATGGCTCATAGTATATTTGAAAAGAAAATTCTTTGAAAATGTTTAAGTAATAAAATAAAATGAAGACTTATTTTTAGTATATTAATTTTCATTTCGCGCTGGAAAAGTTGCGCGCCTCGGCGCACGCGGCCGGGCGGGTACGCGGAAAAAATTGCGCCTGCGGGCGCACGCGCGGGTTAGGGCGGGAATATTGCGCCTGCGGGCGCAACGCGCGCCGGGCGGGAACGCGGCGGATCGCACCTGCGGTTGCGGGCTGGTTGTCGTTTGCCGCTGGAGGGCGAGCACCAACTGCGCCCTGGTGGTTAGCCTAGAACTAGGGAAGACTAATTATTAACTCTGTGGTCTATATGTGGCGTAGAGATGAGCATCAAGGTGATTTCATCAAAGATGAATCATCAATATAGATGGTATCAAAGATGATGGCATCAAGGATGACGTCATCAAAGATGAACCTTCAAAGTTGAGGCTATCAATGCTGAGGCATTTATGATGGAGCATCAAAGTTGAGGCTCAATGGCTGAGGCAGGGCATCAAATGCTCTCCGGCTAATGCTTGAGGAAATTCAATGCGAGGCATTAATGTTGAGACATCGAATTATCGAGTGTGTGAGATGTAAGTGTAAGTGTTCGTACCTGTGTGTAGGGTCGTGAGTATGTAAGTTGAATATATGGTTTAATGTAAGTGTCTATGGAGAGTCGTAAGTGTTTAGAAGTCATAGGTGTGTATTAAGCTGTCATAGTGAATTGTATGTATAAGTGACATAGTTATAAGTGAGCATAGTTTGAATTGTATGTTATAAGATGGTTAAGTGTAAGTTAACATCTGGGTGGGTAAGTTAAATCTGTGGAGTGTAAGTAAATCTGTGTGTAAGTAAATTGGTGTGTGTGTTGCTGTGTGTGTGTGTGTGTGGTGTGTGCGTGTGGTGTCCACGATCGGAAAGTAAGTGTTAGGATAGACTCCATACAGGTCAGTACCTACATGACCTCAATGTTAGCAACCAGATACCTTTCCAAACGCTAGGCATCAGTTTACCTGGATGAGCTCAAGGCTTGATGTGAGAGGCTATGTGTAGATGGTAGGGCTAGGACTGGCAGGTCAAGGCGCAAAATATTCATGGCCAAAACAAGGTTAAGACATCAAAAAGGGCAAAAGCCCCTAAAGGGTAGCCAAAAAAATTAAATCGTGGGCCAAAAAATTGACCATAGGTATCTAGGCAAGGTGTGTACTGTGTGTGCGCCAGCAACGGCGCACGTGTGTAGCATGTTTTGATCGAAATAATCAAAAAAAATAGCGCCTACCGATAGCACCCCGTAAAGCAAGACAAAAAAATTACCGTGGTTATGGGGCAAAAAATGACCCAATGCGAAAAAAATGTAGGTAGCCATGGGGGGTACGTACAACGGTTGCTTACGCACCCGTTTTGGCGCAACCCTTCTTCGAAGGTTTCTGCGAAAAATTAGGCGTTGCGCAAAAAAAAATTAGGGTTAGCCATAAAATTTAGTTCTCAAAAAAATCTTTTAGGTTGCCAAAAAATTTAGGGTTCTCAAAAAATTAGGGTTGCCAAAAAATTAATGGGTTCTCAAAAAAGGTCAGTCAAAAAAGGTCAAAAAAGGTCAAGGTCAAAAAAGGTCAAGGTCAAAAAAGGTTAAGGTCAAAAAAGTCAAGTAAAAAAGGTCAAGGTTCAAAAAGTCAAGGGCAAAACCAAGGTTCAAGGTCTTCAAAAAGGTCAAGGGTCGGTTCAAGGTCCAAGAGGTCCGGATGGTCTGGTCAAGGTCCTAGGGTTCTGCGAGGGTCAAGGTCAAGGTCGGTATAGGTCTGGTCAAGGTCCTAGGGTTCTGCGAGGGTCAAGGGCAAGGTCCAAAGAGGTCCAGGATGGTCAAGGTCAAGGTCGGTATAGTCAAGGGCAGGTAAAAATTGGGTTATCATTTTTTACCCCCAATTTGGAGTAAAAATTGGGTCATCATTTTTCCGCCCAATCCTCGCTTTAACCAATATCCCTCCCCTACTACTTTATATAAATTTTACAACTACCTGCATAGATATCTCTTATATATATATATATATAATATATATCACAGATATAATATTTATATATATATATATATATAATAATATTATATAATATATATATATATATATATATATATATATATATATTATATATATATATATATATATAAATATATATATATATAGGTGTCTCACGAGTTATGTTACAGTGGTGTATCACCGTACGTGGTGTTTAAGTATAAAATGTGTAAGAATATAAGTTCGATTATTAATTATCAATCAAGGAGGAGGATATGTATGTTACGTAGTTCTGCCACGCGCAACTGCGGAAAAACCACGCACAAACATGCAAATGTCGAATGGATGATATATTTTTAGGGCTTCTGTGGAAATGCATATAAAAAATAAGGTTGGGCTCTTCCTCCTGACATTATGTGATACGCCGTTGTCGTTTTCCACGCAAGGCAGTACCCATAAACAACTAGACGACCTGCATAGACATAATGTGCCTACAAAAGCCAAAACGTGTCAATATGAAATAATTAGTGGTTAAATACAATAGGTATATCCAATAGCATTTTTAAAAAATATCGATACAGCTAACAAAGAATCAAATTAAAAATTACCTAATGCATACCCTTTTAGATTACATTGATACGTAGCATAATAAATACGGCCATGTGAATGTATACAACCAACTAACAGCTATCATATGGAGGTTCTGTCATAACCTACAAATTACGCGTAAATAATGTTGTAGGAAGCTTAAACTGTCAGAGTGGTTTGTTAGTCAGAGCCCATACATTTGGAACATGCCACGTGACCAGTTTACGCAGGACGAAAAGCGTGTACATGTTGGAGGTGTACATTACGCAAAAACAGGAATGCTCGCAGAGCTTTCTGCAGAATTGATGGAAAACAACGTTATTCCACATTCGACGACCGCCCGAGTCACGATGGCATTCCCGATAGAGTTTACAGACCGGTTTCAAGGCTACAGGGTCGATAGCTCAACCCCTCTCATCACAATTACGGAAGGGCGGGTCGTGTCCGTACTATTCGACAGCCGCGTCGAACTAGACGTTCTTGCTATACGCCCATTAAAATCCAACTCGTCCTCATTTACGGCAGACTAGGTTCGGTCTTTGGGATATCGAAGGAAACCATACGACGGATTCGTGTTGCATACAACATGTATCCATATAGGCCACGTATTGTGCCATGGTTTGCATTCGTGGAGACAGCAACGGCGGCTTGGCGATTGCTGCTGTCATGATTGCCTTATATGGATGTACCGGACTTATTGGAAAATATCTTATTGACCGATGAAAGCCTCGCTTTACCAATAACGGATGTTAAACAGGTTGTGAAAAATTTCAGACATTGGCGAAACAAACCCTCATTATAAACATTCACTACATCACCAGGTCTCGATACTCACGTCGACTTTGATGTTATACTCAATAGTAGGATTATCGGCCTTACTCTTCGGGGGAAATTTGACAGGACAGCGTTACCTCCTTTTCCTGCAGACCGTCCTTGTTAACCTTCTGAGTGATATACCTTTTAGGACACGACGAAGAATATATATTACCAACATGATGGGTGCCCAGCATATAATGCAGCTATAGTGACGACCTACCTCAACAGAACCTTTCGGGAAATGGATCGAAGAATCTGTGGTCCATTCATGGTCTGCGCGTTCACTGCTTAACACCAACTTGGAACACTTTCTATTGTGGGGTATCTCAAACGATCCCCGTTGTACGCGGGTTTAAGACCCAGTAACCTCGCCCGATGATCTTCGCCGTCGTCGTCGAATAACCAACGCATGTAGGGGAATCAACCGGCATTACTGCCGATGGCATGCAATGAAACCTGGCGCCAGAGGGCTGAAACATGTATTCGCGTGGATGGAATCGTCTTCGAGCAACATTTGTAAATACTGTATGTACAAGTTGAAACGACCTGACGTTCTTCTCCCTTCTTGCATGCTGTGGATAAGATTCGTAGATGTAAATTTGTTATGATGCTATCAACAACTCTTATTACATTACATGTATCGATATTATGAGCCGTCTTGAATACCATTGTTTTCTTCAACCTTTTCATATTCACGTTTAAAACTATTGTTGGTAACATTGACTCGTTTACCAACCTGTACATGTAACTATATTTATTAACCCAAATGATATGTCTATGCAGGGCGTCTAGTTGTTTATGGGTACATTGCGTGGAAACGAACAACCGTATCAAAAAAGGTCGAGGGAAAGACCCCACCTCATTTTTTATGTGCATTTCACAGAAGCCATAAAAAATATATCATCCTATCCTTAAGGAATTAAATAATCGAACTTATTATTTTCTTGCACATCTTCATACGTAAACATCCAGTACGGCGATACACCGCTGTAACATAACTCGTGAGACACCCTGTATATAAGAATTCATCCTCTAACTCGTTTAATATATCCAACTATAACTTATTTCATAATTTCCGTCTGCAGGGTGCAATATGTGCTTATGTAAACATAAACACTCCTGTAACACGTCTCAAGAATCTGGAATCTGCTAACTACGATGTTCTGTGGATTAAAATCTTTCTTCCTTCTACTACAATAAGCTTGGGTTTCTGCTACTGTTCTCCTAACAGAACAGATTTTCACGCCTTTTTGAACATCTTACTATCTCTCACCAGACATATCTTCTCATCCAAATACTGAGATCCTCTATTTAAGGGATTTCAATGTATACATCACTGAATGGTTTGGGTCTTCTCATACTGATTTAGGTGGGGAGTAGGCCGAATCATTCAGCATTCTCAACGATCTGGAGTAACTATTTAAAGAACCCACACACATTCCGGATCGTCCCAAAAAATTCTTGAACACACATGACCTATGTTTCACCACTAGTCATTCTCTCTATAAATACACCACCTTCACTCCTATCGGTAAATCTGACCACAACCTTATATCTCTTTATTTAATACTTTCTCTCCAACAGCTCCATCCTGCCCTATGCGTTTTTTTTTCTGGTACTTTGATCGGGCCGATTGGGGGGCCTTGCGTTGCTTTTACGGTAACTATAATTGGAATGACTTCTTTGACTCTGGTGACGCTTCGGCTTCCGCCGATAAGGATGGAGCTGTTATCGTTGATGGGATGTGCAGGTTCATTCCTTCTTCGACTAAATCTTTTTCTCCTCATAATCCATTCTTCGATCGTGCTTGTACTCTGCCCATTCAGGCTAGAGACAGTGCGTGTCGGAGCTGAAAAAATTCTCGTTCTCCTATCACTCTTGCTAATTTTCATTCAGCTAGAAATCGTTGCATGGATACTCTTCGACGAGCAAAGCGGGCTTTCATCGAACGAAAGTACGCTAACCTGCTTGCTTGGTTCTCCTACTGACAAATCTTTCTGGCCTCTTGCCAAAAACATCTCTAAACAACTTCTATAAATCTCCTTCTCCAAAATTCGATCTGATGCTTCAGTTGCTAACTCTCCAACTGAAAAGACCAATTTATTCGGCCTCCTATTTTCCTCTAACTCAACCCTGGACGATTCTGGCATTCCTCTTCCTCTCAGGTGTCATATGCCTTTGCATGTGATTACATTTGATCGGGTGATGGGCTTCCTGAGATACATGAACGTAGGGAAGGCGGGCGGCCCGGATGCGCGTTCTTCCCAGAGTTTGATGGGAGTGTTGCTTCCTTGCTGACCCCGCCCCGTCGTTCAACTATATTCTCTATTGTCTCAATACAATCACAATACCTTCCCTCAGTGTTGGAAGCAAGCGCACAATGTCCAACCTATTCCGAAAAAAGGTAGCCACTCTGATCCTTCTAACTTTCGCCCTATACTATAGCTCTCACTTGTATTCTATCCAAGATCTTTGAAACCCTTCCCAACTGTCATTTCTTAGATCATCTGGAATCTCATTCATTTCTTTCCGATCGCCAGTACGGCTTTCGGCGCTCGAGGTCTACTGGGGATATACTTTCCTATCTGATTTATGGTTTTTCGCCCTTAGGAACTACGGGGAGACTTGCGTGGCGGCGCCGAACATATCCAAAGCATTTGACCGGGTATGGCACGCGTCCCTGCTCTCAAAGCTTCCCTCTTTTTGGTTTCTCCTTCTCTTGGCCTTGCTTATTGTCTAGTTTCTTCCAAATTGCACAATATCGGCTTAGTTGCTGATGGGGCGACTTCTTTTTCAGTCAATAATGGTGTTCCTCAGGGTTCTGTCTTATTTCCTACTTTATTCCTAATATTCATTAATATCTTCTCACCTGCACATCTAACTCACTCATATGCCTATGACGACCCTTCATTCTTCAACTCATTTCGATGATGCTCCCTCTTTACTTCAAAGAATTGCCCTCTTCGTCTTAATCTTTCCGATTCTATTCTTCTCGCTGGTCTGATAGAATTTCCGGTTGGGGGTTGGCTCAACCTTGTGAAATTCAATTCTAAAAAACCCAACTTCTACAAAAACCTCCCTCATGCTAAAACACCTAACTTTCCTATCTCTTTCGATGGTTCTCTCGTCTCTCCTGTTGACAATATAACATCCTTGGCCTTACATAAACAAAAAAGTCTTGGAAACCTCACCATATTAT
>JABUQX010102005.1:15000-20000 GCA_015478945.1 Trachelipus rathkii | reverse complement strand
ACAAATTTATCTACTTTTTAGTTGGATCAAATAGTATTTTTTTTTTGTACGCAATTCGTGAGAGCGTGTGAGTGCGTTGAGTGATTTTTAAACTTTCTTGGATATTCATATTAGATCTATTTGCTGTAAATAGGTCTTATCGTTTAAAATTTTAAGGTTTTTGCATACGAATAAATTTTTCTCATTCTCCTTTGGTTTTGTCTATTTGTTTCTGCTGTTTTTTTTTTTTTTTTTGTGTTTTTTTTTGAATTGCGTGTGCGTGTGCGTGTCGTATGATAGGCAATTTGCACAGGCGTTGCTTTCTTTTGACTTTACCAACACCAATGGCTTGCACTCTAAATCTGCATCCATGGAATACTACCTCTCTAACTCTAAAACCTAATTTATGCTCTGTCTGAGACCCAATGGTCAACGAATTCATTCCTTCAAACTCTGTGTGGTGTGTGTAATATATCCTAACCTTATAAACTTATTTCTATAATTTCCGTTTTGAAGGGTGGAGTATGTGCCTATGTAAATATAAACATTCCTATAACCCGTCTCGAGAATTTCGAATCTCCTAACTTCAAGGTTCTATGACTAAAATCTGACTTCCTCCACTAAACTGTTCTACTGCTTACCCTTCTCCTAACAGAACAGATTTTCATGCCTTTTGATTACCTTACTACTTCTCACGAGACTGTCATATCTTCTCATCTAAATACTGAGGTCTTCTATTGAGGGGATTTCACATGTTCACAAAACTGAATTGTTGGGTTTCTCTCGTACTGATTTAGGTTGGGAGGAAGCCGAATCATTGCGGTAATTCTCAAACGGATCTGGAGCAACTGATTAAATAAACTACACACATCATTCCGGGTCGTCCCAACCGATTCTTGAACACACTACCTATGATTTCCCCAAACTAGTCCTTCTCTCGTATAAATACACCACCGTTGCCGCTCCCTATCGTGTAAATCTGACCCACAAACCTTATATCACGTTAATCTTTAATACTTCTCTCCAACATCTCCATCCTGCCCTATGCACGGTTTTTGCTGCACTTTGATGCGGAGACCGAGTTGCCGGCACGCATTGCGTTGCGTTCTACGCTAACTTATAATTGAAGTTGACTGTATTTAGTCTCTTAAGACGCTTCACGATTCTGCCGATAAAGTAGGGAACTGTAATGTTAATGGGATGAGCAGGTTCATTGCCTTCTTGGACTAAATCTTTTTTCTCCCAAAAAATCCTGGTTCGAGTTCGTGCTTGTTCCCTGGGCCATTCAGGCTAGATGACCAATGCTTTATCGGGTGTGGAAGAAATTCTGTGTTCTCCCTATCACTCTTGCCAATTTCATTTAGCTAGAAATCGTTGCAGGGATACTCTTCGACGAGCAAAAGCGGACTTTGCATTAAAACGAAAATGGGTTTACCTCCTTGGTTCTCCTACTGACAAATCTCTCTGCTCCCTTGCCAAAAAACTCGTTCTAAAGCAACTTCGGTAAATAATCCTTCCTCCTCTTATTCCTCTTGATGATTCTGTTGTGTAATACTCCAACTGAAAAGGCCAATCATCTCTTTGGCCTCCTATGTTTCCTCTAATTCAACGCCTTGGACGATCTGGTATTCCTCCTGCCTCCTCTCAGTCCTATGCCTGTTACTGTCCGGATTCATTTGATCGGTCGTGCATGAGCTCCTGAAAGTCTATGAAACGTTAGGAAGGCGGAGTGGCCGAATGGCATCGGCTCTCCGCATTTGAGGAAGTGCTGCTTCCTTGCTGACCCCACCCCTGCGGTTCCAACTATATTCTCTAGTACTCTGAATACTAGCACTTGCCCTCAGTGTTTGGAAGCCGCATATGTCCAACCTATTGTCCAAAAAATGTTATGCTGTCCGATCCTTCTTAACTATCGCCCATATAGCTCCACTTGTATTCTTTCTTAAGATCGTTTTGAAACCGTTTCTCAACTGTCTCACGGTTCTTTAGATTCATCTGGAATCTCTTTCCCTTCTTTTCTGATTACCAGTCCGGCTTTCGGTGCTCGAGATCATTCACTGGGCCGATGATACTTTTCTATTTTAACAGATTTTCGTTTTCCAGCCTTAGGAACTAACGGGAAGACTTGTGTGTGGCGCCCGTTTGACATATCCAAAGCATTCTACCGGGTTTGGCATGCGTCACTGCTCTCCAAGCCTCCCCTCCTTTGGTTTCCTTGCTTCTCTTTGCTTACTTATTTCTAGCTTTCTTTCAAATCGCTCAATGTTGGCTGTTTTTGGGGCGACTTCTTCTTTTCAGTCAAAGTGGTGTTCCGTCAGGGTTCTGTATTTATCTCCTACCTTTATTCCTGCTATTTCATCACATGATCATCTCACCGTGCACATCTAACTCTGATCCACTCATATGTCCGATGACTTGACCCCTTCATTCCTTCAACTCATATCAATTATGCTCCTTCTTTGTTACTACTAGACATTGCCTCTCGCTCATAATCTTTCCTATTCTATTCTCCTTGATCTGGATAGAATTTCAGGGTTGGGTCGTCTCAAGCTTTTGAAAAATTCAATTCTTTAGAAACCCCAACTTCAACAAATGTCTCTCTCTAAGATCCTAACTTTCCTATCTTGTTCGACGGTTCTCTCGTCTCTCCTTTGTTGACAATATAAACATCCTTGGCCTTATACAAAACAAAAAAAATGTTTTGAAAACCTCAAATCACAGTGGCTGCTAGGGCGCCTCAAAGAAACTGGGAGTTCTGTTAGAGTGCGAGACTTTTTTTTCCTGTTCTCAGTTACTCCACCTATACAAAGGTCTCATCCGCCCTTGTATGGAGTACTACCCTCTCATATCTGGGGGCGGGGGCTCTGGTTTCATCCGGCTTTTGATAGGGTCGAGTCAAAGGCCAAAGACTTATAAACTGTACTGTACTTTTTAGTTCACTTGACCCTTTTATTTGCGCGCGATGTTGGTGCTTATCCCTTTCTATAGGTACTGTAGAGGCAAGTGCTCGAGGAACGTATGCACATCGCGTACCACCACCTTACGACGCCCTCGTAGCCACAAGGCGGTGCTGTATCGCGCACATGAGTTTGTCGTTGATGTTATGTAACTCCAGACTGTTCGCTCGGTGCTTCTTCTTTCCTGCCCACCTCTGTTCTTGGAATTCTCTGTCCATCATCTGTGTTCCTATCTCAATTAATTTCCCTTCACTTAAAGCCTGGCGTTGTTGCTGCATCTGCGTATTGCGTTAGATGGAATTTTTGATGGCGTTCAACACCCACTCCTTGAATAGGCTTCTGCCCAAGTGAGGCGGTGACAAACTGTAAAAAAAATAAATAAAGAAAAGGTTCTAATAAGGATTCCTTAAGCCTAGCTGAGTACCCACAAGAATGGACCTCGACGGTTGAACACTTCTAATATGGCATTAATGAGCCATAACCGGATAGCTTGCTGCGCGTTGAAAAAAAAAAAAAAACAAAAAAAAAAAAAAAAAAAAAGATT
Organism: Trachelipus rathkii; assembly: GCA_015478945.1. Taxonomy (NCBI): domain Eukaryota; kingdom Metazoa; phylum Arthropoda; class Malacostraca; order Isopoda; family Trachelipodidae; genus Trachelipus; species Trachelipus rathkii. The sequence continues at coordinate 16,520 of JABUQX010102005.1, read as the reverse complement.
CACAAAAGTGGAAGCGCGGCCTTTATCAGCAACCCTGGCAACAGCACTGGTAGTGACGATGGTGGCTTTTCGCAAATAAACCTATGACTGAAAGATGAGGCATTTGGATATGTTAGACTGTTGATAAGTTGCAGGGCCGACAATTTGCAAATGACATTCAGTTACACTTCAAAAGATATCACACCAGGTAACCTCCATGCGTAAAAAACTTGAAGAGACAGTCATCAGGGAGCAAAGATAAAATTCAAAGTTTGCAAGTCTGTGGAAAGAGGGATGAGGCTGCATTACGAAAACAGTGAGATCCTGCCTACACAAAGAGAATCCTCATGCAGTGCATGAAAATGGGCCAAGTTTTCCATTATCAGTCCTTGCAGGCAAATAATTATCAGGCAGCACCTTCATCAGTCGAGAGACAGAGCGTATTTATAGTGTAGCTTAGGTAGGAATGTAAACACCCCAAAAAAGGAACAGTCTCTCGCCGCCAATACTAGTGAAAGCTTAATATTTTTGCATCACAATTGTGAATTTTTGAAAAGTGTTTGAGTATGAATATACTGATCTTAAAGGCATATTTTATTATGTCATATTGATAATAGCGTTTTTTTATTTTTAACTTTTCGTATTAATTGAGGTCTCTTCTTTCATTATTTTTTATGATCATTTAATATTGAAGCTAGTTAAAGAATCTTCTTGTAAATGGTAATCATGTTAAAGCTAGTATCTAAACTTTGTTAATACTTACTGGAAAATGAAATGGAATAATTTTTTAAATAAACACAAACATCAAAAAAGTTTATAATATTATATTGCAATTATTATTCCTTAAAGCGTACTATTTTAATCTATAAAAATAATATACCTTGGGCACAACTAGAATATGATATATAAATGATCATAAATATTTGTTGGTACATATGAATGCAGATCTTGAGTTTGCCTAGCAGCTGACACAAATGTTCTAATCTTATTACTGTGTATTTATTATATTGATTAAAGTATCGGTATCGGTATCCGTTATCCGTATCGGCACCTAAAAATAATAGAGTATCGGTATCGGTCTCTTTTCTTGTATCGGGTACATCCCTAATATTATATATCTATATATAATATAGGTATATATATATATATACTATATAATTATTATATTATATATATATATATATATATATATAACTATATATATATATAATATATAATTATATATATATATAATATATAATAATATATAAATATATAACCTACTATATATATATATATTAGTGAGTGCACCCGATACATGGTATCGTATCGGGAAGTTTGAGAGTAGTAGTAGTATCGTATCGGTTAAAAAATTTTCGCGATACCACACATTTGCGTCTTTAATAATTTCGATATAATATATATATATATATATATATATATATAATATATATAAATATATATATATAGATATATAAATATATAATATATATATAATATTATATATATAATATATTATATATATATTATTTGCCATTTTTTAAAGGGTTTTGCAATGGTGA
>JABUQX010102005.1:0-10000 GCA_015478945.1 Trachelipus rathkii | reverse complement strand
CTTATCGTTTTCGTTTTCACTTGATGTTATTGGCAGACAAATATTTAAAGTTCTTATATAGTTTTCCTCTATATATACTGGGGGAAGTAATTGTTATAGATTATGCGTTTATTCTTTAATTCTATATTAAAAAGAGTCCAGTCAGACGGATATTTTAAATGCTCGGTGAACTAAATTATTATTATTATTATTTTATATTTTATTATTATTATTATTATTATTATTATTATTATATATATTATTATATATAAAAGAAATTAACTTTAAAGTAAAAACTAAAAAATAAATATTAACTAACTTTTTAAGCAAAAATTTTAAAAAAATTTAAAAACAAGATTTCATAATTTTCTACTTAAAAATGTATTATATATTTATTGAATCTGAATTGATAATAGTGTATGAAAATAAGTCTGCTCTCCATGTATGTAGAGTTAAACGTGAATCTCTATATCATCAAAGCACGTTACCCGTTATAAAAACTTTTTATAAAAAAAATTTTTCTGAAAAAAAAGCTTTTTAAAAAATAGCTTTTTTGTGAAAAAGCCTTTTTAACTTTGAGAAGACCCGTTAGAACTTTATATAGTATAATTCCTATTTTACTTAATAAATTGATGAATCGCTATCAAATTTGGCTTACTAGGAGCTCAACAGTATGGATATGACAAGTGACAGATACTTTCTAAGAGACTCCACTGTTAAATCAGACAAGTTTTAAAGTAGGAAATATGTAAGGATGTTAGCGGAAGTCGAAAAGTCTCCGTTCCGGCCGGAACTTTTTCCAAGGTTCCGGAAAGTTCCGTTCCGGCCGAACCAAAAATTCCTGCGTTCGGTACATTCCCGAATATATAATATTATTTATATATAATATATATTATACTATATATATTATATATATATATATTATTATATATATATATATATATAATTATATATATATATATATATATATATATATATATATTTCAGGTTTATCATTATTTATCAGCAGCTTCACAAATTCTTTCCATTACTTTATTTTACATCTTACTTATTATTTATCAAAGAACTTAACTGTACGTCTTGTTTTTCCTTTTAAATTTTAATTTACCAAATATTGAGCAAGCGGAAGGGCAACAATAACTTGAGGCCTGCTATTTAGATATGTAATAAATCAAATATAACTATTAAATAAATGGCCGCTCAGTGAAATAGTTTTAGGAGTAACTGCTTGTGAAAGGTCTCCTATCCTCCTTTTATTACCATACCATTATTGCTTACATTCATACATCTATTGTCATTCTAAAATATTTATATATATATATAGTATACTATATATATATAATAATATATATATATATGTACATATAAATATACTAACACAAATATATATTATATATATATATATATATTATATATATAATATATATAGATACCGTATATATAATTATATTACTATATATATATAATATATATATATATAATATATATACTATATATCTATATATATATATATATAATATATATATAATATATATATATATATCATTAGTGTGGCTACCGATACTAGTACTCACAAATTTTTCAATCCGATATCGATACTTTTATCCTATAAATTGGGCTATATATATATATATATATATATCATATATAATATATTAAATATATATATATATATACTATACTAATATAGTACTATTATATATATTATTGAGTATAGTATATAATATATATATATATAACAGTGGGCGCACATAAACGGGCCCCATCTACGGAAAAAAATGTTGCCGCGATGTCAATAAATATTTACCTAACTACCTGACAGACCAGTACGTCGCCTGTGTTAATTTAATTATGAAAAACCAGGCTCAAACGAGTCATATTGCGCGCATTACCACGTGCGCAGCGGCTGCATACTTCCAAAACGAAACATCAGTCGTCGTTCAAGCGTGTGTAGCTGTGAGTCCATGCCTATATATGCCATTCATTCAAAGTGTGTTCAATCGTCGGAACTGAATATGTGCGGTCCACAATCCTTTAAAGTTGATCGTCCCATGACGGTTTCGTGAAGTTATCCTCCCAGTAATGTTCCTGAAAAAATCAACAATCAGGAGTCTACTGAAAAGAGTGTCGTTAACAGATAGATGTTGCAATGCAAATGAGAATTAGGGAACAGACATGTACGTAGCACCTAGGAAATCGTGCTGGGACATAACAGCACCGATATGCAAAGAAGCCCCAACAAAGATCGACACTCGACGGTTATCACACAATGTGGAGTATTCACGGCAGACTTCATCTGTCGACGCTCCTGCATGGCTAAAAACTCGAGAACCTTGCTGTGGAAGTCTATTTGTCATGAAATAAGAAAAGCGGATATAAGTGTTAAGCGTGAAAACTTAACATGCTAGATTGGTGGCAGCGAGAGATGTTGTTGTTGGGGAAATGTTGATCGTTTGCTGCAATTCTTTTCAACGCCGTGATGAAGGCTTGGTTTCATCTGGTCGAGATCACGGGTATAAATTCCCAAAACGATAGACACTGCGTTCTGACAGAGACACCGCACGAGTTCCCCTGCAAATGCCATCAGCACGATTTTAAAAATTGATGTTGGTGGCTCTTTCTGAGTTAACACAATAATCGGATCCAATATTCTTCAAGTGAAACTGGTGAATACCAATGTTTACCACAGGCGCTAGGAGTGATTTCTGCTGCAAGTTAACTTCAAAACGAAAAAGCGGTTTTATGCCTATGTCCAGCACAGATGGTTGCGAACGCCCTCGCCATGCGTCGGATTTTCATTGACTACCATTACATACGATCTGTACAGAAGAAAGGACCGATCGGCAAAGGGTTTGTGGCCTCCCGCGTTTCGGCGACCTCTCACATGTGACTTCCCTGTGCGGATGCTCTAAAATCATAAAGTCTACCAAAACAATCCAATAACAATTGACGCATTGGAAAAACAACCATACGTCAGCAGATTTCCAACATCCACAACGTTTATTGAGACAATGTTTTCAATAACATGCTTAAACGTGCAGAAACTTTGCTTTGTTCTTGAGCGAGCAACAGTCGATAGACATTTAAATCTCCCTGCTCTTTTAATTAAAACCGTTGGTAAGTGTCCTATTTTTGTTCTATTATATTGTTACCTATTACTATACTACTATAGGGATTAGAACCTGACGTACGTACGTAGGTCGGTAAATTTATTATTGATATTCCTTTTTTCGTAGATGGCGTTTTATTGAGCATTCTGTGTATAATTATATATATTTATAATATATAATATGATATATATATGATATATATATATATATATATGATATATATATATAGTAATATAGTAGATTATATTATTATACTATATATATATATACTAGTATATTTATAAATATATATTATCTCGAAGGACACTGCGTTAACGAAGCCATAATATATCTCTACACTTCGCATAGCGGTACCCAGCCGGTTAGCTCGCGAGCAACGGTTGCTTGGTCGCGTCTCTGTTTAAAATGTGGCTCGTGGCAGTACGGATTCATCACGATTATTAAAAATAAAATAGTTTTAAAAATTATATATATATTATATATACTATATATATATTATATATATATACTATATATATATATATATAGTATATATATATATTATATATATATATATGTATATATATAAATATATATAATTAGTGGTTGAATTAAAAAATTTTTTTTCCGTTTTTTTTTTAAAAAAGAACGTGTTTTTTTTTGTAATAAAACCAAAGGCCCAAATTTTTGGTTTTTTTTTGTTTTTTTTTAAAACTTACTTTTTTTTCATATATCAGTCTTTTTAGGGTACTTAGCATTAAAATACAGTAAATACAATAGGTTAAAAGAGGGGTATGCAATATATAAAGTAAAGTTTAGTACTTAGTAAAAGTTTGTATTTGTGTTCTAGGCATATAATTATTACATTTCACATGATCTGATTATTATTATTATTATTACTTTTTTAATATTATATACTTATAATATACTTATAGTAATATATATAGTATATAGTTATCTATCATTATATATATACATATTATATATATATATATAGTATATATATATATATAGGTATATATATAATATATTCTTCATCTACCTTTTTTCTCCCCAAAGACTGGTGGTAAGGTGGCGTAAGAAGCATCAGAAAAGAAAAGCAGTTAGAAAATATGACAAAAGTCGAAAAGAAAGTCCACCTTACCCACTCCCCCTCTGTTCCATTACTTAGTAAGGACTCGTACAGTCAGGAAAATACACCCGATAGCTTTCACGGGACTGCGAGGACCTCAATGATGGTAAATCGTCAGTGTAAGTGTTCATCCCTTGGCCCAGTGGGCCACAACCATACCCCCTCACAACCCGCCATTCTCTCCAATTATGCACCATTATTCTCGCTTGCTTTGCCAAACTCACATTTCTGTCCTTCAGACATTCGTTTACTGATCAATCCACTTTTTCTTCGATCTCCCAGCGTGCGGTTTCCAACACCACTCGCCACATATACATCGCTTAAAACGCACTATCAATCATCCTTTCCACATGCCAAACCATCTCAACATATTTTCATTTATTCATCTCGTTTACCCATCGTCACACCACACAACTTCTCTAATACTGTTCATTCTTCATTTTTATCAATTCTTCTTCTACTAGCATGCCCCTAAGATTGTCCATCGTGAGCACATTGAACTTTAGATCTATACTCTGTAATCCAGACCCATATCTCGCTACTATCAAATAACACAGGTACAACATAGCGTCATGTAAGACCCTAGCACTCTAAAGGCTTAGTCCTATACATTTACCAACGATTTTATTGCACCAGCCACCTTCCTGGCATCCAACATAACTTAAATATTTTTAAAACTCAGACACTTGTTCCAGCTGACTCACCATCTAACTAACTTCACATGAGGACTGTTCTCACTCACAACCATAACCCTTACTTTATCTACGTTACTTTCAAACCCCTCCTTTTACACACCTTGCCAAATCTCTCTACAATTCCTCTCAAACTCTTCAGATTCGCCACCAAAACCAAATCATCCCCATAATCAGTGGCACCTTCCACTCGATCTTCCATTCTCCATCGATTCAACATTCAATTTCCTGTCACGCCCACTTCAATTATTTCATAACCCCATCCATATACAAAATTGAATAACCAAGGAGACATTAAACACAACCCTGCCTGACTCCGCTATTATAACTAAACCAATCACTTTTAACACCATTTATTCTTACACACTCTCCTATCGTCATACATCTTTTTGATTCCATTCAGAAGCCTACCACCCAACACCACATATATCACTAACACTGCCATAGGCTTCCTATTAACCCATATCAATACCCCTGTGGCAAATCCATAAAATCTTAATAAATTATTTCTTCTTCTCCCTCATTTCTTCTATCATTTGCTTCAATGTAAAGATCTGATCCACACATCCTCTTCCTTCTAAGCACCTTGTTCTTCACCAAGCAGTCTTCAGTCACTCGGCGCACTCTTTCGACCAAAATACCAACATATTCTCCCTATAACACTCAATAACTAATTCCCCTATAATTTCATACAGTTCCCTTTATCTCCTTTACCCTAATATAAGGGGTAACTTTGACTGCTCTCCTTCAATCCCCTCGAAACTAATACCCTACATAAACGCATTTATTACACAACTTCAAGACCCAATCAATCACAATCCTGCCTCCATTCTTGATCATTTCACCGTAATTTCATCTATACCTGCAATTACCATTCTTCAACTATCTCACTCTACTCATTTCCTCTTCTTTGTTAATAACCTCAATCCCCAAAATACCTATTACCTTTCTATGCACATCAAACCTAACACACAGTCCTATCACCTCTTACATACTGAAAATATTATACAGATTTTCAAAGTGTTTCTTTCCACACTCCCCTCACATCCAGTTCATCAGTTACCAAAAACAACCATCCCTATTAATTATTCTGAGCAGGTTACCTTATTTCTAATTTTTAACCTTTTGCGCTTCCTTCAAGAAGAGTCCTATTCCTTTGTATGTCCCATTCATCCTCCTCCAAACTGTTCATTTACCTCTTCTTTTCTTTACGTATGCATCTTTTAGGGTGTTCTTTTTTCCTCCTTATATTAATTCCAAGATCTTTCTTTGAACTTTCATCATTTGCTGTTTAGTACCGAATCAACAACAGCTTTTGTTTACTGTTAACGCTTGCATCACCTCTTTCATTCCACCACCACTGTTCGCATTCTACTTCCTACTTTAGCACACCACATACTTCTTTTGCACTGTAACAATTGCTTCCAGATTATTTAGTATTCAGCTTGTTTCACATTCACTGATACTTGCGAGCGTTTCTTACATACACTTATACTTATTACTTGTTCACAAACTTCTCCACTCTTAAGTCTTACCTCTTCTTCCGTATCACCTTCCTCTCCATCCAAGTCCCCACTAACTTAATTTTACATGAACAACATAATGATCGATAATCCCATTCCTAACACCTCACTGATTTAACTTCCAACATATACTTCAACATCTCCCTCTTCACCAACACAAAATCAATTCATACTTTTCACTTCGATACCATCTCTACCTACACAACTCTAGTATACTTATGGATTACTCTTATGTTTAAAGAAAGTATTACTACACACACACAACTCTCTCCTCACAGAAATCCATCACCTTCCTACCACTTTCATTTCTCCTGACACCCAAAACCACCTGTTATACATCCTTTTTTTGTCAATTATATATATATAATATATATATATATATATAATTATTATAATAATATATATATATATATATATAATATATATATAAATATATAATTTATATATATATATATATATATATATATATAATATTATATATATATATATATATATACTGTATATATACACTGGTATAATATAAAACCGTATTAATAGTCATATTTAGGGCCTAGAATTGAATTGGCAATACTGTTTTATTTTGCTTCGTGTTAATAACTTACATAAGTGTAATTTAAAAAAATACAAAAAGAGCAGTTTATTTAAAAATGTCAACTGCAAACTTTGATGCATACAAAAAAATCTCAAAATTTGACAACAACCAATCTATACCCAGAGATATATACAATTGATTCTCATATATATATATTATATATCATATATATAAATATATATATATATAATTATATATATAATATATTTAATATATATATAAATAAAACCGTTTTTGTTTTTGCATTTGTGCTTATGAAACGTAAGAAATTGCTCGAGTTTGCGTTCGTTTTGTCAAACTTAGCACCGACAAAACGTAAGTACTGCTCACCAAACCTAAGTAATTTCTTTAATTCTGTAAGGATGCTATTTCCCGTGCTTGCCGGAATTTAATCAGTTCTACGAAAAAAAATGTAAACTAAACAAGATGGCGGGCAACGTGAATACAGTTCTGGGTTTTGGTAAAATGATACTTCAACGCACAGATAATCACCCTCTTGCAAACACTCTAGGTTAAGGCCCTTCTGAATGATAGAATGTTTCATTCAAATAAAATCCGCTTTTAAATCTAATTTTCTCCAATATGGATTAAACCATCAAATGTTGATCATTATTGTAAGATAAACCACTTATATATTATATTTTGTTTCTGTTATATATCCATGAAGCTCATCGGTCTCCATCACAACAGCCTCAATAAAGAGAAAAGTAAGCCATAGCACAGATATCGGCGGTCGTGGTGTAAAATCGAGATTATATACTAAAACTGGTGCAGCATTTCTACTATGCGAGATAACAAGCCCCACAATGTCGTGTATACTACATTATTTCATAGGAAACACTCTTATATATAATGCTCGGTAATTATCTATATACATTCATTGATTAAGTTAAGACGTTAAACGAAACTAACAGTCGTTCCCAAGAAGTACTCTCTCCACTCTCTCAAACTTATACCAGTCCACATAGTACCCAGCTAAAATATATATATTCGGTCCTAATTCTTATAGTTACTAACATTCCTTACTATTCATTAAAATTCGCGCGCTCTCACGCTCCGATACACAAGCCTTAATCCACTTCTGTTTTGCGACCGTCTCTCTTCCTCACACACACTCGCCTTCTCTCAGTATTATCTTATTAGCTTAGGTCTTCTTCCCTCTAACTTGTTTGTTGAATAAAACTTGTTTATTCGTTTCTCGAAAACACTTATATCGCCCTAAAATACTGCATAGGATGTTCCTAAACTTCCTGCTTACGCTCGGCTTCTCTACATTTCAGATCTTCACTTCTCACTCTCTCTCCACACACACACAAATTTTACACAATGCAAGTTTCTTATATTTTATTACAACAACTCCAGGTTTGCAGTTTCTTTAGGATTAGAGAAAGCAACCATTCCATGACTTAAGCGGTCCACACATGCAGTTTACAAATATTAAATGTGCCTGCAACGTCGCACTATGTAATTTTTCAACAAACTAGATCGCTCTCGCTATATAACACTCAACTGGCATTTTCCTCCAAACTAACTCTCACTCTCACACTCTTAGCTGTCAGAGAATCACTATGATCCTTCATATACACCTCTATTTATTAATATATAAATTCTCCCACTCTTCAGAAACACTGCTTTCTACAGATGAAGAACGTTAGAGAATTTGGCGAATATTATATATATAAAAACACTTAACATCCATTTAACATCAATAAGACGACTTCTTTGGCCACTTCTTCCAGCTGATTGCCCTGTAGAGTGTGTGTGCATCCTGGAGTACTTGTGTGCAAAAACGCACGACACGCGATTCTGCTACGAGTTTTCAGTTTATTTTGCAATACACATGGAATGCGGCTTTGTGCCGCTTCGATTTCTAGATAAAACAAAAATAAACTCAATGGTTTATTATTTACAAATAATTGATGAACTATTGTGATGGAGTTAATCGATTTGCGAAGGAATTTGATTAAAGCTAATTTTATTGAATGAATATTCATCATTCAAACGGCCCTACAACGCCGGCCGTCATTTTTTGGTCTGTTCTGACACATTTCGTAGAACGTGCTATTCCCATGCCAAGCAATTTCAAGAAATAGCAACCTTATAGAATTAACGAACCAACATTCCCATTCAGCTATACTGCTTTACGGACGATATAAGGTCGTATCATTATCTTACAGGATCCTTTGCGTGCTAAGTGTGAGCGAGAGAGCACACACATACTCGAGGCGATTCTAGCTACGTTTTCGTAGCACACATATGCAAAAACACGAGAGAACGTCTCTATATATAACTATACAGATACTTAGTCCTGATAAATACGAATACTCAGACAAATTGCCGCGTTACACGGTTGGAGTGAGATATAGTATATATTTATATCATTTATACTATGATATCACTATTACTAAGTAATATCGATATATATATAGTCATACACTTAATATAGCATAAGTGATATAGTATTACTCCGTATATATTCATTATATATAATAATATTCATAAACTATATATATATATATATATAATTATATATATACTATCTATATATATATACATACTTATGCCTATTATATCTATATATATATACTACCTATTTATACTTGTGTGAGAGGTATCTCTTTATCATCTCTCATTAGCCATACCTGTATATTATATAATATAAAGAGACAGAGAGAATCATTAACGCGCAGAAATGTGAATGTGTATCGGTTAAAGTAAGCGGAAAATTTTGCCCATACCGCATACTTTAAATTCCGATACGATACCATGGTTTAGGCGGTGGCTGCACGCTAATATATATACTATATATATATATATAATATAGATTATATATATATATTAGATTTCTATATATATAGTATATACTATATATTATATATATATCTATACTATATATATAATATGATTTAATATATATATATATAATGCATATTATATATTTAGGGACCATGTACCGAACCGGAACTTGGTCCGAACCTTTGCGAAAGAACTCC
>JABUQX010102004.1:25000-29105 GCA_015478945.1 Trachelipus rathkii | reverse complement strand
TATATATTACTATACTCAGTAACATAAATCATTACTACTAAAAGTTATAAATATGAAACTTCTATATATAATATTATATCTAATATATATATATATAATATAAGATGATAACGTAATATATAATCTATATACGTAACTACTAATTTATATATATTATAATAATATATAAATATAGTAACATATAAATAGTCATATATATTTAAATCCCTCTATATATGATATAATTACTATATATATACTATATACTATATACACTATACTCATATAATATTATATATAGTATATACTATATATATATATAATAGTACAAATTATAATATGATTTATAATAATATACTATTAAGTATATATATATAATTAACTACTAGTATACTCTATATATAATTATATAGAACCGCGGTCCACAAAACTAAACATATCAAGAAAAATGAAGTAGTCATACCCGCCTTAATTTTTTATCCTCTCAGTTTGCAAAAGAAAGCATGCCCCGACCCCTCAGTGAATTTTCTTCCTCCAAAATTAATCATTATTACTTGCAATCTGTCGTGCCGCCAGCAGCACGCTTAAATGTGGCGTTATAATAACTATCTTAAAACGTGTTGATAATTTCCACACCACCACAGCATCACAGGGGCGGCTCTCCAGCATGGCGATGCCGTTTTTGTGTAACTTGTAATCCCCAGCGAGGCCTATTCCACAAACGATACCTACTATAATTACTCCAGAAGGCTTCCTTTCTCCGCATATTCAGACTTTTATGTATTGGAAAACACCATATCTGTCTCACGCATCTCCACGAAGACCTCTATAGCGGCGGAGAGTGGGCCTTTCTTGTGTCTAATATGTGGTGATAGAGGGAGATGTATTACATGGAAGCAAATAGTGTATCTCATCTCAGCCATGTCTGTGTTGAAGAACAACATGGCATTTTCTCTACATAGTTTTTGTAGGCCCTTAATGTATCATCAATTTTACTCCATAGTGGCTGAACCTTCGATTGAAGAAAGATGTTGGAGTGACAACGCTCAAGATAAATTTGCTTTTGAGATAATGAACTGCCAGTTTGTGTTTGACAACAATCTTATCAACTATAATCAAGAACTTATTCTGTTGGAAGGCCTTTTCACCACAGCTGAAACTTATCTAAACTTGAACTATTTGCAGCTTCATATCACTATTGACTTCATCGTCAAAGAATGCGAGAGGCACCAACTCCTCGTTCAGGTACTACAAGTGCCGACAGAGAGCTTTTGTAGCAACTGCAGATTAGTCTTTTTCGTCATAATCCTTAAATTTCTGGAGAAATTGCAGGTCAGTTCTTGATGATTTTGGCGCACTAGGTGCTGCAAACTAATTGCGCACATAGAAGATGACTGCAAACCGAAAAAAATTTTCAAGTCCAATGATACAGTGAGTTCTCTTCTAGTCATTTTGATTTGACTCTGAAATAGTACCATTTTTATGGCATATAAAACTCGTGCCATCCATCCTGCTCGATGAATGGCACCTGGTTTCACAAAATGAACTCCTTTAGGAGGAATGTCTCCAAGAATTATAATAGTCAACTCCAAAAGTTCAGCATAATCTTTTATTGGATGCTTTTCTTCAATTCCTGTTTGCAGAACGCAACAATTGTCTCTTTCTCTGGAATGCTCGATTTGGTAGTCTGATAAATGTCTTTATTGGTCCAGCAGGTGCTCCAAGGCACTTGTCAAATACATCCGAAATTATTATTTTATAAATATGATGTTGAAAGGGCAGTGGTGTCAAAAACGCATGGCCTGTATATTATTTTCCAAGTTCCAATCTTTCAAACATTCAATTACAACATTCGCAATATCAATTCTCTTTCCTGAGCAAAGTTTTGAAACTGCTAAGAGTTTTGAATTACCTTCTGCTGATGCTAGTATAGGTAACCTCTCTGTATTTTTGAAACCAGTGATATATGGTAGAATTTTACCATCCTAATGTACAGTCAATGGTACATCTGTTCCAAAACTCTGTTTTATATCCTCAGCTATTTTTTTTTACGTAGAGCGTTTCTTTCTCTCTGCAATGTACTTCTACTCAAAACAACGTCATCAACATCGACTCCAAGGGCATTAACAGTGGATGCCAACACCATAAAAGTACTGCGATTACTTATTTTTGCCCTGTCCACTAGAAGAAGGTTTGGGTTTGGGTTCATCACCGTCGTGTGAATCAGTATTAGAGTTTGAAGTGTCGCTAGTAGAACTTGAGCTAAATTGTACAACTACAAACATTTTCTTCTTCCTTATCTCTTCACATTTTGTTTGCGCTTCCAATCTCTCCTCTCTTTTCCGTTTTCTAGCTTCTCTAGCAAGAGCTTTTCTGTCAATTGTGCTAATGTAGCCACGTCTTTCTTTTTCTCTTTGAGCTGCAAGAAATATATTTTCTTTCTCAATCGTCATTATTTGTAGTACATCATTATGAGCAATATCAAAAATGTCGTTTAAACTCTCCTTAAAGGCATTTTCACTTTTTGTTTGAAATGCATTCTGCTTGTTTGGATTTCTGTATTGATCTGTACTTGTCATGCAAGCTCAATATTTTGGTAACAATATTCGGTTTTTCTTTTGTGGGAATATTTGCTTTGCTCCAAATAAAACAAATTTCATCAGATACAAAATTACAGGCTTCTCTTAATGTGTTCTTTTTCGATGTAAAAGAAAGCACACGCCGCAAAACATTTTCGATTGAAGGCAATTTGTTTTCACTAATATTGCCGATCGATTGACCAATGAGATATAACTCACTTTTTCTACAAGTAACTGTCATGATTACAAAGTTATAATACAAGAGCAAATACAAATACGTGCTGTAACCACTGTGTCTTCACCGTAACTAACAACCACTATCCACGTGGTCGAGTTGCCAAGTTGCCAATTTCATTCGTCTGACGGCAGCACTAAATATGTTTTAATCGTTCTGAAATTTCTTGTGCTAGGCTTTTTCACGGTCTGAAATAAAATGGAAGGGTATGCATTGTCAAAAGGCAAAATTAAAAAATCCCCCTATAAGCTTGGGCCGATCTAATATATATATATATATAATATATATATGATATATTATATTTATTTTCGATACTTTAAATTTTTAAATTTATATATTTTTTTTATATTTTATAAAATATAATTCAACTTTTTTAATAATAATTAATAAATATATTATATATATATATATATATATATTATATATATATATATATATAGATCTTATATATATATATATTCATACTATAGTATATATAATTATATAAAAAATAAATATATATATATATATATATTGTGTATATATATATTATATATATATATATATATATATATATATATTGACAGCAAACCATTCAAAAAATTAACAGCACTCTTACAGGACGAGTGCTTTCTTACATCAAGATGGCATGCCTTTTTGCTAATTTTCTTTACGTTTCCCCTGCTCTCCTGGGAGTCCATGGTGTACTATAAATAATTTAGAGTTCTCAGTATTATCAAGTGATGTAAATATTGTATCGTGTCCCCTCTAAGAAAATCTCTCTCTACTGAAAATATTATTAACTCCTTCAGTCTTTCCTCATAGCTCTTACCCTCAAAGCCAGAAATCATCAGTGTTGCTCTACGTTGAGCTCTCTCCGGCACAAACTTATGCACAATACTTTAATAATATTTATAACCTAATAAACAAATTGTTCTTGTAAACGACATTGCGATTTACTATACCTATCATCTTATTGTCTTTATTCCTTGTTTACAAACTGATTAACAACTAAGATTACTACTTTAATCATATCTAAATATTTTTATTAATCCACAGACTCCAGCCAATCCCATTCAAATCGTAGTTCAATCTTTTATATGAGCAACCTATGTGAAGAGTCTTACACTCTTTACTATTAAAATTCATTTGCCACTTATCTACCCACCCAAGAAGTTTATCACTTTGGTATCACCTGCAAACTTAGAAACCATGCATTTAAGTCCATGATCTAAATTATATATATATATATATATATATATATATATATATATATATATATATATATATATATATATATATATATATATATATATATATATATATATATGAA
>JABUQX010102004.1:12500-17500 GCA_015478945.1 Trachelipus rathkii | reverse complement strand
TTATACATGAAGAACTCTAAAATTTATGATATAGTACACATGACTCCAGTTAGTGAACGCAGGGGGAAACGTAAGAAAATCTCTAGCCAAAAAGGTGCATAGCCATCTTTGATGATTAAAAGAAAGCACTCGTCTGTAAGAGTGCCTGTTAATTTTATTGAACTCGCGATTTGCTGTCAATATATTATAATATATATATATATATATATATATATTATATATAAATATATATATAGTTATATATATATTATATATATAGTTCAATTCAAAATCTATACTTAATCATTTTTGTATATATAGTATATATATATATTATTATATTATATATTAATTATTCTTTATAATAAATAATTATATATATATATATATATATATATATATATATATATATATATATATATATATATATATATATATATATATATATATAATATTATATATATAATAATATATATAATATATATATATATATTAGACCGGCCCAAGCTTCATTAGGGGGATTTTTTTAATTTTGCCTTTGGACAATGCATACCACTTCCGTTTTATTTTCAGACCTGTTGAAAAAGGTTTTGACAACCAGCACTCAAGAAATTTCTATAGACAGAATTAAAACATTATTTCAGTGCTGCCAGATTAAGTTGAGATGAAATTGGCAACTTCGCGCAACTCCGACCACGTGGAATTCGTCGCGTATAGAGTTAGTTACGGTGAAAGAAACAGTGGTTAACAGCATCGTATTTTATTTGTCTTTATTATAACTTTGTATAGTTCATGACATTACCATGTATAACAAAGTTGAGTTATCCTCCGTTGGTCATCGCTAATCGCCTTAGATATATTAGTAGAAAACAAATTTGGCCTACAATCCTTAAAATGTTTGCGGCGGATGCATTTCTTTTTACATCCGAAAAAGAAACAAGCATTAAGAGAAGCCTGTAATTTTGTAATCTGATGAAATTTGTTTTATTTGGAGCAAAGCAAAATATTCCCACAAAAGAGAAACCGAATATTGTTACCAAAATATGAGCTTGCTATGACAAAGTACAAGATCAATACAGAAATCCAAACAAGCAGAATGCATTTCAAACAAAAAGTGAAATGCTTTTAAGGAGAGTTTAAACGACCTTTTTTGATATTGCTCATAATGATGTACTACAAATAATGACGATATGAGAAAGAAAATAATATGATTTCCTGCTTGCTCAACAGAGGTGAAAATATGAAAGACGTGGCTACATTAATGCACAATTGACAGAAAAGAGCTCTGCTAGAGTAATGCAGAAAAACGGTAATAAGAGAGGTAATGAGATTTGGAAGCGCAAACAAAATGTGAAGGAGATAAGGAAGAAGAAAATGTTCTGTAGTTGATATCAAGTTTAGCTCAATGTTCTACTAGTGCGACAACTTCAAATACTCTAATACCTTTCAATCTAGTGTGTGATGTATATGTCAGAGCGATAGGTGCTCCGAGAGATCGTTTCGTGACACCCTCAGTTCTCAAGAGGTGAAGGAGACTTTTATTGTATTTGACTTAAATCTTCATTAAGTTCTGTGTCTGTTGTCATAGCAACGCTCGCAAACTTTTTTATATTTAAATTATTTTTTGGGGTGTGGCATCCACTGGGTCTAATGCCCTTTGCCGCGGCGCGGTATTGAGCCTACAAAAAGAATTGTATCTTATTTGATGAGCTATTGATATATGAAAAGATAGATATGCTCCATTTGCAGACGAGAGACAGAGGAAACGCTCTACGAACAAAATAAAAAAAATATTAAGCGCTCTCGCAGCTGATATAAAAATACTCTCAGTAGGTATTTCAACAGTCGATGACTGTAACTATCGAGTGAAATTTAGCTTGAGAACTAGAGAAATGATGTGAGATATTTCCCTACCATTTTTTAAATTAATTACAATCTTGTGTATATCAGTTGAAATAATAAGAATACAGGAGAGTGTATATTCCTCTTCCTTACTTAATCCGTACATTGCAACATATCACAGATATTTGGGGTAATTTCAAAACTCGTGTAGCAGTTTCCAAAAACTTTGCTCAGGAAAGGGCATTGATGTATTGCGCGGAATGTCTTGTAATATTGTATATTGAGTTATCGGAGAAATTCGGAACTTGAGGACTGAACAATCATTATATTTATCATGGGCCTATAGTGGGACGATTTGTTATCACTCTAGGCTTGCACCTAAAATAATCAACAGTTATTGACATATTTAATATAGAGGTTCATAAAAATAAATTTCTTTTTGTTTTGGAAACCAATGTGGTGCTGCTTGGACCGCCCTGTGGACCAATGGTACTAGATACGGTTAATATTCCATAGACTACCCTAGTCCGAAGCCATTTCCTAGAGACAGAGAAGAACAAATAGTGCTCGCTATCTAGCATAAGAAAATAGGGATATGCTAGAGAGAGATACATGCATACAGCATCCGCACCAATAAACAAAAAGTGGCTCTTAATGCAAATTCTGTATACTATTTTG
Organism: Trachelipus rathkii; assembly: GCA_015478945.1. Classification (NCBI taxonomy): domain Eukaryota; kingdom Metazoa; phylum Arthropoda; class Malacostraca; order Isopoda; family Trachelipodidae; genus Trachelipus; species Trachelipus rathkii. Next base: position 15,001 of record JABUQX010102004.1, on the reverse strand, counting down.
CAGGAGATTGTGACAGATTAGTAGAGTTTTTTAATTTTCTTGTATGTATATTCTCTCTCTTTTCTTTTTATTACATGCGAGATTTTTCGCGTTCATTTTCGTTTGAAAAAACAAAAGTAGAAACACAGGAATATTATCTCTCGCAGAGATCCAAGACCAAGTGTGCTACGCTCCGGCGCGGTATTGTGTTATATGCCGATAAAAATTGGTACGTATTCAGAGTCAAATCAAAAGGAAATATCAATATTTTCAATGGACTAGAGGAGACAGTTCTACGAACAATTGTTTAATCATTGGACTTGAAAATTTTTTTCGGTTTGCGCTCAAGTAGTCATCTTCCCTATAATCTTTGTGTATGTTTTCGCAATATAGTTTGGTAAGTCATGTGTCCGAGAGACAAACCATAAGTGCGCCAAAGATCAAGTTCAAAACGTGACCTGCATATTTCTCGCGCGATGAAAATAATGCTGAAAATAAAGTGAGTCGAAAAAAAGAACCTTAATACAGGTTAGTGTGACATAACTAAATTAGACTCTCTGTTAACGAGCATACTCTCGTAAGAAAGTATCTAACATGGATAATTAGACCACGAGGGAGAGATATCGCGCTGCCTCTCGCATTCTTTGACGATGAAGTCAATAGTGATATGAAGCTGCAATAGTTCAAGTTTAGATAAGTCAGCTGATTGAAAGCCTTCCAACAGAATCGCTCTCTTGATAAACGACGTTTTATATTTGATAAGATAAGTGGCAAGAAAACGCTACAAACTTGCACGCGTCTGCTGTTCATGTATCTGCCAGACAAAATCTCTTAGGTCTTCTGGAAAGAAAGAGTTTGATAGCTAATTTCGTGCCGAACATCCATTTTTCTCAATATTCCGGAGAGTCAGGAATGGGGAGTATAAAAAAGGTGATGAAGGTGTATACCCGCCTTAGGCTAGAGAGAGAGCAAAAAATACCTCAAAATGCGAATAAACGCACACATAAATCACCCATGTAGACGAGTGTGTTAACTCCGCATATCGACATGTCATTAAGAGCTAGTTGATTATCCTCTGATCTCTACACTCCAGTGTAACCACCCTCTACTTACAAATAATAAGATATACGCACGCCATAGCAGTGACTCTCTTGACAGATATCGTAGAATAAAGCAACTATGATAATGTGTTATCTCAAATTCGATACAAATGTACTGGAGTTATCTAATGCATAAGAGAAGAGAGCTATATCTCGGTTTTTAGTGCTAGTTAATACTATTACTTTTTTGCCTAATATACTTTAGTTGAGTAATCTAGATATATCCTAGTGAGAGAGTTAAAATAAGAATAACTCCAAGTTACAAAGATAATAATATATTATACCGATTCTGTTCCTGGCTTGAGGGTGGTGTTGTGAAAGACTAATCTCAGCGACTTTTCTGCTAATGTACTAGTTACTTCTGTTTATGTACAATATTATACACATTTTTAGAAGCAATAGACGGGTGCTGACATGGCTCTCTAGAATTTCCTTTAAGACCTCATGTAACGCATTTACAGAACACTGCGTGGCAGGACTATTCTGGTTTTCAGAAAGTACTTTTAAAATTTTTCCTAGAACCTAAATATTCTGTTTAATTATTTCCACCGATAGGTAGAACTTTTGAAAGAAATTGTACAATTTTCTAACCATTTGAAAAAAAAAACTTGTTGGCTTTCTTGTACACACTCAGTAGCAAAAGACCTACCAATGTTAAGAGAAATGTCGGCAGCCACAGCTCAGGCATAAAATTGCGATATAATTTGAAGAAAATGGTCAAGGCATGAGCTCTCAGGGCCTTCTTTTTTTTCACATATCATTCATGAGTACATATGCGCGACATTAGACAGCCGGAGTATTATGTGTCTTACTTGACATTTTACAGTCTGATATTATTTTTGGCGTTTTACCTGGTTCGCTCCTGTACATATTCATAATATAAGGATAATATTACTATAATTTTTCTGAAAATGTTTCAAGACTAGTTTCCGATAAATAATAATCAGATTTAGCATTGCTCTGTATAGGTATGAATTTCCATAATAACCTTTCAACGGTATAGAACACGGTATTTTTATTTAATCGATATATTATATACTATAATACATAAATAATGTCAACTGTTTATATACTCTGTGATAACGTTTTACTTATTCAAACGTATCTAAATATCAAAATATTTTTGCTTGATTTTAACCTCTGCTATATATATAATTTTTAATAGGATATATCCATTATTTTCCCATTACGTCTAATAAACTTCATTGAGTATTATACATATAATATATTTAGTCTTTATAGTATATAAATAAGAATATGATATTTACTACTATTTTCCTACAGTAGATATTCACATAATTTTTTTATAAGGTGATCTACGAGATAATGGCACAAATTCACTTAATTTAAACTTTATATATCATACCCATAAATTTAATTTCGTTGTGTGAGGGATCCTAATAAAGTGTTATTTACGTTATA
>JABUQX010102004.1:5000-7500 GCA_015478945.1 Trachelipus rathkii | reverse complement strand
CGTGAGTTGATTCCATTTTGTATGGTGTGAGTCTAGTACATCGTTATATATAAAAATATATTTTTAGATGAAATTAAAAAAAAATTAAAAACTTATATATCAACTATTTTTTATTATATAACGATATTCATATATTTAAATAACAACTATTAATTATTATTTTGGTATTTTATTTTTTTATAATTAAATATATAATCTCCTAATTGTCTCATTATTGAATATATATAACTATTCTAACTTATTATCTATAAGTGACTAAATTTATTAATATATATAATTATAATTATAATATAATTATATTATATATTATATACAACAAATAATATATATATACTTATATATATATATATTAATATTATATATTTATATTAATATAATATATTATATATATATATTAATTATATATATATATATATATATATATTAATATTTAATATATATATTATATATAATATATATATATTCATTATATATATATATATTATATATATATATATATATATACCGTACTGCACATATATATATATATTGAATATAATTAATCATATAATTAGTAAATGGTAAGTTTCGATGTGATAAAAGTGATAGAAAATAACTAAATTTTTAAAAACTTCCTATAACTTACTTTTGATAATAACAGGATTGCTTTTAATGATGTTCTTTAAAAATAGTATATTATTTGGTATTTTAAATTACTATTTATTTAACAAATGCTTTTATCGAAATAGTGTATTGTATATTATATAGTATGATTGAACATATCGGTCGCCACGTGCTCTCGGAACCCTCTAGAGATTATAGAGAAGAAAGAATGTCGAACTTTTAAATCTCTCTCCAGCAGTATGATAATAATGTGAGAATGATAGTTTGGTCTTAGTGAAGCGAGAAGTCTTCCTAATTTACATAACTGCTATTTCCTCATAATATATATCTTTATGCAAGGCTTTTCTAAATAATACCTCAACGTTTATCTACTATTAATATTTTATCCAGGCTAACAAAAATAGCAGTCCGTATCCACCAAGAAATATGGTAAGTTACAATTAATATTATCTAAAAGGCTAAAAAAAAAGGTATTTTCATTACTTAATAACGAGACTAATAAAATGGAAAAGATTAACTTTCACAAACTTATCATTTTGCTTAACGTATCGAGCAATATGTAATATCCTCATTTTATGTAACATCAAGAAAAGTGAACTTATGGGATTTAATTATATATATGATCGAATAACATCGGATCGTCATGAGCATGATTCACTCGCAAAGATAACTGATCTCTCTCACGTCCTGCGAAGGCTCTGCTATCCTATGACACTGTCGTTTACTCGCAAATTTCGTTGTATTATATATATAGTTATATATATATATATAAATATATAATATAATATAAGTATATATATATATACATATAATTATATAAGTTTAATCAGGTGTCAAATGAATAGTTATACATCTCAAGGCTAAAATTGAAACAAGAAGAAAACTTTAATATATAATACTCATGTATTTAGAACACTGAGATCGTGTCAATTTAAATATGATCCTCTTTATGTGAAAGTTTATTAATCCAAAAAAATATGTATACTTATAAATAATATAAAGGTCATAGACGAATGTCTTATATCATTACTTGATAATTAGAATTATATTTCATAAATCTGTACATTATTATATATAATATATATATATATATTATATATATTAATTATATTTTATATATATTATATATAATAGTAATATATTATAATAATTCATATATAAATTCTATATAAATATAATATAGTATTATATATATATATATATATATTAATATATAATATATATATATATATAATACTATTATATATATATATAAATAATATAATATATATATATAATATATATTATATATATATAGTAAAAATATTTTCATATATATATGAATATGTTTTTATATGTGGGTATTAGACATAAATAATTAAAGATTCTTACATAACAAAAAAAAAATATAATTATTATAAAATGGATCCAAACTATCACTTTGTCATTTGTATGTATTAAGTTTATTTACAAAATTATATATTTAAATAGAGGTTATATTACTCACTAGGCAACTTCGGGCTTTAGAATTGTATTAAGTATTTATTAAAATTCAGATGATTGATTAGAAGTTTGGCGTATGATCTATAATTTATATTATATATATATTTTATATTATTTATATATATTATTATTATATTATTATTATATTTATTAATAATTATTATTTATATACATTTAATATATTATTAATTATTTATATCATTACAAGTAAAAAATTTTCATGATACATTAATTGTTTATTATATGTTATTAGACAATAAATATTTAATTTAATTTAATTATTATTATTATTATTATATTATTATTTAATATATATTATTATATTACAATTATTAGCTAACGTAAATAATTAAATTAATTATTATTATATTTATGTCATTTTATACCTGCATAACTGAATAACGCCAGTTTATTG
>JABUQX010102003.1:37500-39686 GCA_015478945.1 Trachelipus rathkii | reverse complement strand
AATAATAATAATAATATAATAGATATTTAAAATATAATAATAAAATTAATAATAATAATAATAATAATAATATTAATAATAATAATATAATTAATATAATAATAAATAATGAATAATAATATAATAATAATAAATAATAAAATATATATATATTAATATATATATTATATATATATAATATATATACTATTAGTATATATATAAATATAATATATATTAATAGTTATATATATATAATATCATAAAATATAATATTGATGTTTTTTAAAACTTAGCGAAATCTGCGCTCACAAGAAACAATATAAATAAAAAATTTAGAGAGCGAACGAAACTTTTTTTTATATCGTTTTATTTATTCAAAACTTGTGAGAGACAGGCCCTGCAACGAAGTTTTCCCTATTTAGTCAATGTTAAATCATTTAAAACATTTTCAAAATATTTCGTTCAGTATCCCGATGAGATACGTTAAGGAAAGTTGCATTATAATTGCAACGCGAGGAAAATCGAAGCCTTATATATATACTTCTATAGAGTTATTTTTATATATATATATAAATAATATAATAATATATATATATAATATATAATATTTATATATATAGTATATATATATATATAATAATATATATAATATAATTATGAGTAAAATGTGAAAATTCAACAAAATAATTAAAAAACAAAATATCGTTGATATAGGAAAAAAAAGTGGTCGTTGCACAAAATATGCAAACGAAGGCAGGAGCGCCACTGTTATATATAATATATATATATATATATTAAACTAATTATATATATAATATTAAATAATATATATATATATATATATATATATATATAATATATTCCCATATATATATATATATATTATATAATATATATATATATATATATATATATATATATATATATATATATATATATATATAAAACTATATTAATATACTATACTATACTATATATATATATATTATATATTATATAGATTATATGATATATACTTATTTATATATTATATATACTATTATTATATATATATATAATATAAATATTAGTGTTTATATATATATATATATTATTATAATATAATATATATATATATTATATTATATATATATAATATATATAGATAGATATAATTTATATAATAATATAATATAAAATATTTATATATATATATATATTAATAGATATATATATATATAATAGTATAATAATATATATAAATACCTAATCATATATACTATATATGATATTAATTATCAATATCATACTACTAATATATAATATATATTAAATCACTCTTCTCTTAGAATTTTTTAAAATAAATGTCAATCTTTAGCTGCCTAGCACTATGCTAACATGAAATTTATTCAAAACAGTTGTTCTTAAAAATAAAACTTCTTCAATAAAATCCTCCTTTAACGATGTTCTCAGATCCGATTTTATTATTTTAAAAGCAAGAAAATAAGCTCTCAACATTCACGACTAGGAGACAAAGTTACAAAAATAGATGAGCACTAATGTATAAAACTGTGGAAAGGAACTATTTAACACTGCTGTCTTGATTTCGGTCGATTCATTTTATTTCATCTATGCCTTGTGGAATCCACTTGTATTTCTAGAGATTTTTTGTGTGAAGGTCTATTACTTGTAATTGTCTTTTTTTCAATTGCTTTCTGCCTAGCTCCAATTGGTCCTTATTGTCAAATTTGGACTTCTCATTTGACAAGATAACACAAAGGAGATTCCTGAAATTGCTGAACTATCTGACTCCGACCCAGATTTATCTGTCTATGGTTATTCATTTTACGTCCTAGTGCACAAAGAGCTTCCTGCTTATTCATATCAGATTTTATTCTGAGGAAGATTACTGCGAATGTTAGATCAACGAAAGATGGCCGACAAATATTGATGTTTCATAACATTTCATTTCCTTTCGTTTCTCATGGAATTTTAGTAATTTGGCCTAAAAATCCTTTCTTTAAAAATTTCTTGCAGTCAATGTCTTCTGATTTGAAATTTCTTGTGAATTAGGTCTTTAAAATTCTTGATTGTTTCGATTTGTTCCCATGACATCAGAAAAAAAAAGTTCATGATACTCAGTCATCATACTAATATAGTCTTTTAGTTAAAGAAGCCTTTCGAGCATAAGACCAGTACATTCCCGTCTCTTGTCTCTTAATCTA
>JABUQX010102003.1:32500-35000 GCA_015478945.1 Trachelipus rathkii | reverse complement strand
TCTGATTTATGGACATACACAAGTGTTTTAAATGAAGCTTTGCAAGGCTAAACATAAGACAATTGGCCGCTTATTACTACATACTAAGTAAACCATACTTGTATAATATATATGTTCAATTAAAGAGTTCTGTTCCATTGTGTATATGACGTCATTTCTTGATGTCATATAATATGTACCAATTAATTTTGGGTAAGACGTTAAAATTAATTATATTTTCTTTTAAAATCCTGACATTCTATATTTTCACTATTTTATATTATAAATTTATCTTCATTCTTTTGCAAGCGATTAGCTAATTTATTTTCTTCTGAGCTTGATTTAATATTTATAAATCTGTGCTTCATTCTCAACTTTTAGACTTTAATATTATATTTTATTTAAAAAGCTTAAATTATAATTGTTACATTATTTTTGATATTAATTTTATTTTACGTTTATTGTTTTGTTTTTATGTTTGCATATTTATAATGTTTTATTTTACTATTTAAAAAAAAAAAACTTTAGTTTTGATAATAAGTATTTTCTTTAATTTACCATTTATTGTATCGAAAACAAGAAAATATGATAAAAAGGAGATTACACGTACCCCCTCCACACACACACACAAGGGGGTAGTTGGTCACAGATTTAATCTATGATACTTTCTATATAAGGACTGCTGGCAGGTAACATTGATATTTCGGTTTAAAAATACATGTAACACCGAAATATTGCACTTAGATACCCCTACACCCTTCTCTCCTACAACTCCATCGTCATGTAGCGCTTTATCATATTCCTTGTTTTAATTACATATTTATACCTTTTATTTGTATTATAAACTCTTAGCGAATAAAAGCATTACATTCATTGTCAATTTGACCAATAAATTAGTCACATAAGGTAAAGTGACCCAAAGTAATCAGTAATATTTTTCTACGTTTAAAATCTTACCTTTTAAAACATATTGCACTTGGTTTTTACGTATACCACGCCCGTTGCTTAGCAGAGCCACTGTATAGACAGATTTGAATACGATAAGATTCTTTAAAACCCCATAATGAAAAAATTATAATAAACTTTCAACCTAGAGTAATCGTGAATACTTGAAAACATATGATTTATAACAACGCAATAAATATTACTGTTAAAAAAATATATATTGATTACTTAGCATAAATTGTAAAATGTAAAATTGAATTAAAATATCCAGGCGTTATTCTATCTATAAAATTTGTTATCCAATGACCAGATTTGTAACGTACGATGTGTGTGTTGAGATAAACCAAAAAATAGCTTTCAATTTTCATAGAGACGAGTTTAATTTACAGCGAATACAAATTGAAAATTCATAATATATATATATATATATATAATAACATATATATATATATTTATATATATATAATATATATATATATATATATATATATATATATATAATAATATAATATATAATATAATACTCATAAATATATATATATTAATATACAATTATATATATATATATATATATATAAATATATATGATATATATAATATATATATAATATATATATATATATAATATATATTATATAATATATAATATATATATATATTATATATATATATAAGGGGGGGAAAGTCATAGCGTTTCTGTTATTCTTAAAGCCTTTATAGTTAGAAAATAATTAATCGTTGTCCTGAGACTTCATCTCTCTGTGATTTGGTTTTAGTCTGTCTCACCAAAAATTTATATATATAGAATATTATTATTATATATATATATATATATATATACAATATACATAAAATATATAAAATATAATACTTATATATATACATGTTAATGCTTATGTATTATAATTTTTCATTTCATCAACTGATATCTCGGGGGTCAATTGTCTATTGTGACTCAAGTAGTTCTCTCGAATAATTTATTACTCTCAAATTAATTTTTGATTTGTGAATTCTTCTGTAGTTATAATGTGGTTTTCAATTCAGATATAGATACACAAAATGAAAACTTTTATGATTACAAATCAGCAACGTGTAGAATTTTTTATCTCATCATATATTAAATCATATACCATCCATAATATAAATATAATATTTATTATAAATATATATATTAATATTATATTATTATCTATAATTTTATTTAATACGGCTTAAGTATATATATTGAGATGCTATTGTGCTATACTTCTGTACGCTATTGAATTATGATAATTATGTTAAAGTTGTATCTTCTAGTATCGGAAACTTTTAAAAAAGCATATTATTTCATTTTTGTTAATTATTATCAATTTATATAGTATCTATAATATTTCATTGAATACTTCTAATTTATATTATATAATATTATATCAGCTTCATAATTCAAGCCTAATAACTCTCATTGATTAATTATATATGATATAGGAAAAAGAAAGTCTGCTATTATAAAACCTTGTTCATAAAATTTAAATGTTTCCATAGGTTCAAAAATGGAAAGCTTGTTATTTTAATCAATTACGTTTTTTTAATATCGATT
>JABUQX010102003.1:0-17500 GCA_015478945.1 Trachelipus rathkii | reverse complement strand
GACAGTATATAGCAGCGCAGTTATTACATATACATATTATTGTTATTACAATATTTGCTATTATTATTATTATTACATATATAAATATAATTATTGGTTGTTATTATTATTGGTTGTGTTAGCATATATATGTATATATATTATTATTGGCTATTGTTATACAGTATTATTGGCTGTATTATGATATATATATAGTAGTTATATTATTACATATTATTAGGCTATTATATAAAAAGGGCGCTATTGTTTGAGATGATTTGGTCATGTTGTTGGTTGGTTGGTTAAGGCCATAAGTATACATACATACGTATTATATTATGGTATATGTATACATATTAAGGGCTATTATTATTACATATTATTATTATTATTATTGAGCATAAATACTATTATGAAGAAGAAGTAAAATATATATATTATATGTATGCGCGGTTATTGCATATATGTAGTATGTATACATACTACATACATACATATTGAAAAAAATTGTTTCTTGGGTTATTGGTTGTTGTTGTTGTTATATATATTACATATTATTATTATACTATATTATTATATTATTATTATTATAATATTGTTGTTGTATGTTATTAATATTGGTTATTATTATTACATATTAATATTATTATATATTATTATATTATTATATATACATATATTATATATATATATGTATATTATTATTATATATATGATATATATATATAGTATATATATATAAAAATATACTAGAGTATACATATGGCATATACAAGGTTATTATTACTATACAGCAAGAAGAAGACATTATATAGCAGTTACATATGGTATGTAAGAAGTTATTAAGCTATATATAATATATATATATAAAAATATATATATATATATATATATATATAAGCTATTATTATTCTTTTGTACCATCCATCCTAAAGTATGCCTGTCAGGTGCTACCCCTCCAGAATCTTCTCCAAAAATGTCTCTATCCTCAAATGTTCTTTCCTCCTCTACTTCCTCTACCGTTTTGCCTCTACGCGTTGTACAGCCTCTACCACCGAATCCATCCATCTCTTTCTCGGTCTCTGTCTTCCTGCTGGTCTCCTACCTCTGGTCTCCAATCCATTATTCCTCTCAATCCCTCCCTTTCCTTCATTCTTTTTTCACATGTCCAAAACCATTCTAATCTGAAAGCTTTCCACGCACCCAAAACAGGTTCCACCCCAGTTCTCTCTTCACCAGTCACCAGCTCGCTCCTCATTCTGTCTCTCAACGATACTCCTCTAAGGAGTCTAAGTACCCTCATTTCCGCAGCTTCCATTCTGCTTTTTTGCATCGTTGTTCATTGTCCAGCATTCCGATTCATACAACAATTTTGGTGCCAGAATTGTTTTATATTAATATTTAACCTCTGTTTGTATCCCTTCTCCTTTAGCAACCGGTATAACATTCCCATTATCTCTGTGAAAATCTCCCACTCCTCTCCCTTTCAACCTGTCATCTTGTCTTCTCCTTGACTCATCAAATACCACGCCCTGTAAATACTTATATCTTTCTATGTTCACTACCATCTCTTCCCTCACCTGCAATCACCATTATTTCCGCTTTCCATATCCTCTGTTTATTCTCATGCCCATTGACTTCAGTACCTCATTCCACCTATTCACAGCTTCTTGCAGGCTTGAGCTCCTGATGTTATCACTGCCTCATCATCCGCGTAATCCAAAGTGTGCTCCCTATTTTCCCTTATGCATATCCTTTTAAGGCAGCTGTCCAGGAAAAGTGCAAAGAGCAATGGTGAGAGTACACTTCCCTGTCTAACCCCCGTTTTCCCTTCAAACCACTTCTCTCTTCCTGTTCCTCTAACCGTATTTATTGGATTTTCATACATACTTTTAATGGCTGCTATCAGACTTTCTGGTAGGGCATAGATCGGATCTTCTAACACTCTTCACAGTCTTTCTCTATTTATTCTATCGAATGCCTTTTCCAAGTCTATGAATGCAGCATACGCCTTCTCATTCCACTCTATGATTTTCTCTGTCAGCATCTTCATGTAAAATATTAGGTCAGTAGTACTTTTTCGTGGTCTGAAACCGTGCTGCCATTTTCCAATCTTGTACTCGACCTTTATCCTCAATCTTTTATCTAAGATCCTCTCATATATTTTACTCGCACCGGTACCAGGCAGCCCGTAATTGTACATAGGGCGGTATTTTGTATTCTTTATAATTTGTTTCTATTAGTTGAGGAGGTTAGAGGATACCAGACTGTTGAACCATAGTTGATTGTAGTTCTTCAGAATTGTTTGAATGTTGTTGACAATGTGGTTGTTTCATTGCTGAAGTTGTGTTGGGATAAAGTTCGGAGGATATTTAGCTTTTTACTTGCTGTACTTATGATGTTTTGGATGTGTGGTGCAAAGGTGAAGTGGGTGTCGAAGGTTATTCCGAATATTTTAGGTGTTTTGTTTAGGGAAATAATGGAGTTGTTTAAGGTTACTTGTGGATGGAAGGATGATTGGTGTCTGTCTGTGGTAATTAAGGTGATAGATGATTTCTCGGCAGAGGTAGACATTCTGTTGGATGATACAAAGTTTTTAGAAGATTTAGGTAAGTCTGAGCGAGATTTGTGGCAGTGGGTACTGAGGGGTCTGATATGGTTATAGTTATGTCATCTGTGTAGGTTATTAGTTTTGAGTTGGGAGTTTGGGGGGTAGGGATATCAGCTGTAAAGAGGTTGAACAAGAATGGAGATAGGATGAATCCCTGATTGACTCCGTTGACTTCATGTCTTAGTTTTAGCGTTTTTGAGTTTTGATGCTTGCTGGATACTTGTGCTGCGCGTCCAGATATAAAATTAGATAGCCATTTTTGCAATTGCTATGGAAGGGAGAATTTCGATTTTTTTGGATGAGAATGTGTCTAGGTATTGTGTCAAAAGATTTACTAATATCTATAGCCAGGAGTATTGTTCTGTGGGAGGGTGTTTTATTTAGACCGTTTACGATGTTTTGTGTGATATTAGTCAGGGCTGCTGAGGTGGAGTGAGATTTTTTAAAACCATGTTGATGATTAGGGGAGTGAACGATAGTTTGGATTTTGGTGAGAATGGTATTTTCCATTAATTTGCATAAAGAGGAGAGGAGGGATATGGGTCGATATGAAGAAGGAAGGTTGGGGTCTTTTCTTGGTTTTAATTTAATTTGGTATGATGATAGCTTTTTTCCAGTGTGGAGGAATATAGTTAAGAGACCAAGATTTGTTGAAGATGTTTGTGATGAATGATATAGCAGCAGGTCCAAAGTGTTTTATGTGTAGATTAGAGATGTTGTCCGAGCCGGTAGCAGGGGAGTTTTTTAAGGTTTTAATAAGTTTAGTTATTTCTTGTGTAGAAAATGGGGAGTTAGGGTTGGTTTCTAGTTGAGTTGTTTTGAGTTTGCGTATTATTTTTCTATTATTTGGGTGAGTGGGTTTGTTGAATATATTGGAATAGTGTTGTGCGAGGATATTGCAGTGCTGTTTGGGGGAGGGGAGGGAATTGTTGTGTCCTCTTAACGCCTCATTTGTGGGTGAAGCATTGTTCTGGGAATTATGGAGGCGTTTTATTATTTGCCATGTTCTTCTTTCTTCAGGCCTGCCCATGTTTTCCATTAAGTGTTTCTTAAATTTTTCTGTTTTATGGGTGGAGATGAGATGGGAGATTTGTGTATTTAAGGAATTTATTTGTGCAGTTAGATCTGGAGTATAAGATTTTTGTTGTCGGATTATGTTTCTTTGTTTTATCAAGTTACAGATTTCGGGTGTTAGTGATGGGTTATTGTGTTTTCTATGACCTTTTGGTATGTAAAAGTTGGAGGCTTTTTGGACTAATTTAGTGAGGTTATCTATGGATTTATATAGAGAGTGGGAGTTGTAGATTGCCAGGGTTGGAAGGTTAGATTCGATGTGTTAGGTAAAATTTTGCCAGTTTGCTTTTTTGTAATTTCTAGAAGTTGAAGTTATCTTGGGGTTGGCTATTTTTGCTGTTTGATGAGTGATTACTACTGGAATGTGGTCTGATGGGAGATCAATTTCTGTATTCCATGTAGTGTTGGTGAAGAGAGACGGAGATAATAAGTTAATATCAGGAGATGTCTTATTTTGGTTTGTTTGGGGAGGGATTCGAGTAGGAAGGTTGTTGTAATTTAATATATTTAAGGAGTCGAGTTCGTCGAGTTCATCGAGTTCGTCGAGAATGTGAATTCCTCTATTGTCTGTAGGATATTCTCTGAACCAGGCAGTATGATGGGCATTGAAATCGCCTCCTATTATTAGATTGTTTATTGTGTTGATGGGGTTTAAGTTTGGTTTGTATTTGTTTGGGCAGTATCAAGATGGGGGATGTATATGCTTATTATATTGTGGTGGATGTTATTGATGAGGAAAGTAAATGATTGAATATTAAGGATAGGTCATTTAGTAGGTTGATGGTTTCGATTGTGGCGTTGTGGTAGGGTAATTAGTTTATGATTAGTGTTAATAAAGTATGGTTTGTGTGTTAGTGTAAATGGAGTCAAATCCATAAAATGGTGTTTTTGAGTTTTTTTGTAGTATGTGGGTTTACTGTATCAGGGCTATGTCAATGCTATGCTTGGAGAGAAAGGCTGAAAAATCTGATTGTTTGTTGGTTAAACCATTTATATTTATTTGGAGTATTTTTATAGTGAAGTTGCTATAGCTTAGATTGTTAGGGGGTGGGGTGGTAGTAGGGGGGGGGGTTACATATGAAGCAGGACCAAGTGTAGTTTTGCTAGGGTAAAGTTAAAAAGGAAACCATTTGTTTTTGTGGATCCATCTTTTGCAGTGGGAACAATTTATAGATGGTTGGTTTTTTGTGATGAATTTGTTGCAAATGGGGCAGATGTATTTTGATGGGCCAGGGTTTGGGTGAATATCACCGGATTGTTTAGGGATGGCAGTGGTGACGTTGATTAAGTTATATTTATTATCTAGGTAAAGGGAGATAGCGATGTGGGAGGGGGAGGAGGTTGATCTTGCTTGTTCTGGCCTTCGGGAGAATGGAGTAGGTCTTTGAAGTCTCCGTCTCACTGCTGGGGACATGAAGTTCAGAACATAAAATATACAATACAAACATAACAGTGGGACAAAAATAAAAAAAATACAAAGAAATTTACATAAAAAAGATATAAGGGCTATGAAAATTATATAAACTATAGAACAGTGTGGGCAATTTATATTTTGGTACATGTTGAGGCCTGCAAATAGTGTTACATTAAACACTTCTTGGTTTAAATAAATATAAATAAGATTACAGATCATCAAGTGAGATGGTATGACAGAGTATAAGTGAATGGTTATGATATAAAGGCCATGCTATAAACGAGGATTTTTTCTGTTCAGAGTCGGAGGTTGATCATGAAGTCCCCTTGATTTATTCGGAATGGTCATTTTTTGTCTGAGGGAGGGTGTAACCTTTGAGTCCCGCCGGGAGGAAACCAGTGTTCCCCCAGTCCGAGGAGAGAAAGTCGCTGTCCTTGTTATCCAAGACATCGCGTGGATAGGATAAACTTCCAGTTCTTTGGAACTGATCCGGCGATAGAGATCGGCCCCTTTCCCAGGTTTTTTTTTCTTCACTATGGCAGTTCTCGCCCACACAGCGAGAAGGCGAACTGAATCTGTGGGATATATATATATATATATCATCATATATGATATAGCTGATATTATATGTTATATATACATATTATTATTGGCTGATTATATACATATTATTATTGGCTATACATATTATTATTACATATTATTGTTATTATTAATTATATTATTATTAAAGTTATTTCCATATTATTATTATTATTATTATATGAGTGAAAGATATAAGAAGATATATATATATACATATATTATGTATACATATATACATATTATATTATACTGTGGTTGGTTACAATAATATTGTTATATTATTGATACATATATTACATATATTAGTTATATACATATATATGCAGTTATATATATATATATATATATATATAGAAGAAGATATAGCAAGAAAGAGATATATATATATGTATATATATATATATATATATATATATATATATATATATATATATATATATATATATATATAAATGAAGAGGTTTCAAAAGAAAATCCTTGGAATTATATGAGGAGGAAAAAATTAATGCTAAAAGGTGCATACGTAGGAGGGAAAAAAAAAGAGGTAAATGAACAGTTTGTAAGGAGGATGAATGGGGAATTCCAAGGTAATAGGAAGCTCTTCTGGAAGGAAGCGCGAAAGGTAAAGAATGAGAATAAGGGGAATCTGCTTAGAATAATGAATAGGGATGGTGATTTCGTAACTGATGAAATGGATGTGAGGGGAGGGTGGAAAGAACATTTCGAAAATTTGCTCAACATTGCAGGCATAGATGAAATGTATCAGAAATAAAACAATGACGATAGCGTGTGTTAGAATAAATGGAGTCGAAAGTCATTGTTTAATATTAATAGCGGAATCAGGCATTGATGTGTTATGTCTCCTTGGTTATTCGATTTGTATATGGAAGGGGTTATGAAAGAATTAGAGGTGGGGGTGGCAGGGGATGGTGTTAGAATGATGGAGAGTGGAAAGGAGTGTAGAGTGCCCTACCAATTATATGCGGATGAGAGTTTGAAAGGGGATGTAAAAGGAGGGGTTTGAAACTAAACGTAGATAAGAGTAAGGTTATGGTTATGAGTGAGAACAGTCCTCGGTGTGAAGTTATGTTAGATGGTGAGGAGCTGGAACAAGTGTCCGAGTTTAAATATTTAGAATATATGTTGGATGATAATGGAACGGATGATGCAGAGTGGTTAGTAGGAAGGTGGCTGGTGCAATAATCTCGATGGATGTAAAGGGACTAAGTTTGAGTGCACTAGGGCCTTACATGAGGGTATGTTGTTATCTTTGTTAATGTATAGTAGTGAGACTATGGTCTGGAGTAAGAGGCATAGATCTAAAGTACAGTATGTTCAAATGGACAATCTTAGCGGTGTGCTAGGTGTGAGAAGAATTGATATAATGAGGACTGAACATATTAGAGAGTTGTGTGGCATGAAGAAAGGGATAAATGAGAGAATAAATAAAAATATGTTGAGATGGTTTGGTCATGTGGAAAGGATGGATGATAGTCGGTTGGTTACCGCGGATATATAGTGGTGAGTGTGCTGGGAATCGACCGGTTTGAGACCGAAGAAAAAAAGAGGATTGAGTCAATAAAGGAATGCCTGAAGGGAGTGAAATGTGAGTTTGGCAGAGGCGAAGAACTTTACATAACAGGAGGAATGGCGGTCATATATAAGGCTGTTGGCAGCATATATATACATACGTTATTGTTGGTTGAAAGAGTTATAGCGAAGAAGAGCTGCTATACATATATACGCTGGCTGGGTTGTTGCTGTTATTATACATATATATATATATATGCTACATATGAGGCGTTATTATTATTATTGAAGGGGTTAGGTTCAGGTCTTGAATAACCTTCAATAATAGAAGATTAGATGTTGAAGTGGGGAAAGTGAGCGCCAGTCTGCCAAGGATAAAGTGGCGTTTCTCCCGGAGGCTGCTTTAGATTCATTAGTGGGTGCTCGCAGCTCCTGCACCCCAGACTACAGAACCAAATCTCCCCTTAGACAATGCCTTCTGTAAGCACACCCGTTCGGACCTGAAGAACGTCGGGTAGTAGCGTGTAGCTGTCAGGTGAGAGTTGGGTGTGCACACAGCACGGTCATAGAGAAGGATTCGACCACTCTTGTATTCTTACGTGCAGTTGGGCCCGCACCGGTAGAAGCTTGAGAAGTACGGTACAGGTGGCACAGGATGACCGAACAGTAGCGCCCAATAGAAGAAACTGGATTTGAGGGTTTTCGGTGATTTGATATGGTGTTTGGAATCACATTTGGTGGTTGCTTGTTGGCTGGTGTTCGTTGTCATTCCAGTGACACTGGTCACTTTCAGATGTCACCAATTTGAAGGGGTTAGTTCTTATCTTGAATAACCACATTCAATAATACAAGATTAGATGTTGAAGTGGAGTGGTCACGATAAAGTGGCGTTTCTACCCGGAGGCTGCTAGAATTCATCAGTGATGCTAGCAGCATCCCGCACCAGACGCCAAGGAGATATATGGTAGCAGCATATATATATACATAGTGCGGCGCGGTTACAGCAGCAGCAGGCAGTGGTGTGGCTGCTATATATATGCTATATATAGCAACAGCACAGTATATATATAAGTATATATAAGTAGAAATAGCAGTATAAGTATATATATATATATATATATATATATATATATAAGCAGTTTTAATCTAGGAGTGAAAACGGATTATTTTTATTGATATTTCTACAATTTTAAAAATTATTTAAATTTTTTAAAAATCTTAACCTAACCTAACCTAATCTAACCTAACCCTCTAACCCAACTCCAACCAAACAACATAAATTTTCAATCCCAACCCCATTATTAACGGGAGTCAACTGCCTATAGCAGCGCAGCAGCGCATACAGGCATATATATGGCGGCGGCGTTATAAGGTTATATGGCGTATAGGTAAAGTGTTATATATATGCTATATGCATATATATATAAACAAAAGTACTGCGATACCCATTATTGATAAAAGATTTTATCGGATAGCAGATAACCCGAAACCGTTATCGCGATAACGCCCACCTATTATTCAAACCTATATAAATACACAGTCGTTCATTCTCCATTTACTCCCTTCGCAACACAATTTCCCTAACACGTTCGTTCTTCATTTCATAAATTTTTTTCACACATAGCACGCCTCTAAGATTGTCCATCTGAACAGATTGTACCTTGGGTCTATACCTCTTATCTACACCATAGTTCCACTAATGTACATTGATACTGGCAAATTAGACACCGCCAAAACCTAGCGCATCTCCAAGACCCACAGTCCCCTTTCTTTCGTTGATCACCTAAAAATTTAATTAGCTTTAAACAACTATATATATATATAGAGGGTATATATATATATATATATATGTAGTGGTTAGGCATATATATATATGGTGGTATAAGTATATTTATTATTGGTTATATATATATATTAAAAGAGTTGAAAGGTTAAGTTAAGTATATATATATATATATTATATATGGCATATACATGAGCGTTATATATGTGATACATATATGGCTATACATATATGTGGTTACATATATATAAGGTTAGCTACTATGATGGCTATGAGCATATGTTACATATATTATGAAGGAGATATAACATATACATATATATATGATATGATATACATATATGCATTATGTTACATATTATATATTATATATATGTATATGCGTTATATTATATATATTACAGTGAAGATATTACGTATGTTGAAAATAATTTTAAAGCCTATTGTTATACAAATATATATATATATTGTTATATTATTATATATATTATTATTATATATTATTATATTATTATTGGATAAATATATATATATATATATATATATATACATATTATTATTGGTTGACTGAGCAGCAGGTTGTTGTTATATATATATATATGCTGCTATTATTATTAAGCAGATATTATTAGCAGCGTTATATAGAAGAGCTGTTGCTAGCTACATATTATTACATTACATATATACATATGTTATTATTGTTATATTAAGAGCAAAGGAGTTAAATGAAGAATATATTGCTGGCTATTGGAGTATATGCTGCTGGCTATTGATGGTTATAAGGTTGGCTGCTGGCTAGATACATATATTATATGATATTATTATATATAACCTTAATATACACATACATATTATTATTACTACATATACAAACATTATTCTAGTTTTATCACATATTATATTATTATTATATACATATATATTACATATATGCTATATATATACAGTATTCCTTAATTTTAATTTCCTTTCTTAAAACCCACATATTTTTAGACATTATTTATTACATGTAATTTTTAAAATTTTACATATTAATATATTTATTGGATATCTACTTAAAATTTCATTTCAAGAAACCTTCATCATGGTATTATAGGTATATATATGGTTATTGTTGTTGGTTGCTGTTGTTGTTGTTAAGAGAAGGAAGGAGTTGAAGAAGAAGAAGAAGTATATATATATATATGTACATATTATGTATTATTTATATTGTTATTATTATTATTATTATACATATTTATTATTATTGCTATATATATATTACTGCTATTATACATATATACATATACATATTATATATATATATATATATATGATATATATATTATATATAATGTATTATTATATTATAATATAAGAAAATATTATATATACATACATATGTATATGGCTAGTTATTATTATTATTAGTTATTACTTCATATTATTACTATTATTATTATTACTACTAATAGTAGTAGTATATATTATTATTATTATACATATTATTATATACATATTATTATTATTATTATTGATATATATTATACATATATTATTATTATTATTAAGTTATTGTTATGAGTTAGCAGGGAAGATACTGGTTGGTTGGTTAAGTAATACATCATACGATACATTACATGCATGTGATATATTATATATAGTATAAAGACTCCATACATATATATATATTATAAGATATTATTAGTTATATTTCCATATATTACTAATAGCATTTCGCTGGCGCATATATGGTTATTACATATATATACATATGTTGATATTAGCTGATTTATTTTAATGTATGATGTATATATACAATAAGGTATATACATATCTGCATAAGGTAAGATAGATATGCTGGCTATGGCAAGATATAGTTAAGAGCAATATAGTTAGCGCAGTGCTAAGGTGCTATTAGCGTTGCTGCTGGCTGGTTGGCGGAGCATAGTATATAGCAGTTATATATATATATATATATATATACGATGATATAACCAAAGTGACGGCCTCGTGGCCCAAAAAATTTTGAGACTCAAACTAATTATAGAGAGAAAGAGATATATATATATATATATTATATGCTATATATATTATATATATATATATTATCATATATCTGTATACATAGTATGGAGAGATAGAGAAATATACATACATATATATATTATATATATATATATATATATATATATATAAGTTATATATGTGTTATATATATATATATATATATATATATATATATATAGGCCTACAACACTCACAGGAAAAAAATTTAATTTTTAATGAAACTTGTAAATAAATTCATGAATTCAATCAAATCCACGTATTTATAAAAACTAAGAGCTCAATTTTTTATTAAAAAGAAAGCTACAAAATCAGAAATAAATTAATATTTAATAACTATTATGAAAAGCTTATTATTACTAACTCTAACTCCACACAGAAACATTCTTATTAATAACATAAAAATAAAACTACTGGTCTGCCGAGGAAAATTAGCTACTAGCCTAGAAGGAGTCTGACTCAAGCGAGTATGGCGACTCTGGTCGGAAGAATGAGTCAATGATTCTATATGAAATTATGAATTAAATAAGTCGGTATAAGAGATGATCAAGTTAGCATAAAATTAAATAATTAGTTAATTATTATTATTATATTATTAATAATATTATTATTATTTTGTATAGTATTGTCAAAATAAATGTTTGGATTTTAAAAGTATTTTTTCAAAAACGTTTTTAAATTACTCAAATATGTTAGTTGAGCTTTAAAAACGTTATAGAAAATGAGAAATCAAAATTAGTCCAAAACTATTTTACGTGAAAAATAAATTTCACATTTTAAAAAATTTAAAATGTAGTTTCTATTTATAATATGACATTTATTTTTAGGACATGATTATATAATATGTTACATAATGCTTTATAATATAATAAATAATGTTTTCCTATATTGATTATATTTTACATAGTTTTATTTCTTGGACATATTGTAAAATGCATTTTTTGGCGGTTTAATTTCTTTGGTAGGCTTTCTAAAATAAGGTTGAAAATAAAAACTTAACTCGGTTGCAGGTCAGCAAGAAAAATTGAAAAATTAATATGTATTAGAAATTAATGTACTTGATAGGAAAGCGTTGACATAGTTAAATATATTCTGAATATAAATTTAATAAAATAGCATAAAAACTAAAGCTGTTTTAACACCTTACCATTAAAGAAATAACTATAAAAGGGTTATAGCTGCTTGTGTTGCTGGTTCACCTAGTCTCGATGTACCAAAGCGAACATATAGCTTCCTAGTGGTGAAGAGACGATTTCCAACAGAAAAAGCAACATAGCCGGTGCTGGCTATTTAGGTCTCACAACGTAAAATGGAAGTCATTACGTGAGACTTCAAGAGAATCTCAACCGAAACCCGTGTAATGAAGAAACAAGAAAAAGAAATAGCTCTCAACAATCCTGTCGTTATATATATATATATATATATATATATAATAGATATATATATGTTGGAGCATATATATATAAGGGTTGGTTAAGCATATAGAAGCATAGAAGAAGGCAGTTAGCAGTTGGTGTATATGTTGCTGGCGTTGCTATATATATATAGCGTGTATATATATTATATATATATATTGGTTAAGGTTGCATATATATATTGCTGGTTGTTGTGCTATATATAGCTGATAAGCATATATTGCTGCTGTTGAAATATATATATATATATATACATATATTGGCTGGCTATGTATATATATATATAGCATATATTTATATATTATGATGTTATATATATATATATATAGCATATATATATAAGGGTTGGCAGTGAGGTGGGTTATTATATATATATATATATATATATATATATATATATGTAAATACTGCAATTAACCGCAGTTTAATATGTAATGATAAAATAACTCCTTGAGTGATTCTTCTCACTTACAGATGATCCCCGGCACCGCGGAATCGGTATGCTGTGTTACTCACTTGACCAAACGATGAGCCAAAAGATACGCGACTTAAACCTATGAAAGAGTGTTCTATTCAATAGAATAAGGACCGCCTATGGCAGGACAGATGCCTCAGCCACGCATCTCCGCAACACTTGGGTCAAAGGCAACACAGGACCTATGTAAGGAGACCACTTGAGATCGAGCATATTTTGGATAGATGTAAATACCGCAGGTCGCAGGGCCTCGGGATCTTGTCCTCAGGGTGAAGAATCACCAAGGAGTTATTTTTTATATATACAAATCTCGACCATTTGACCTGATTGCAGTATTTACATCCATACAAAATATACTCCGATATAGAGTGGCCTTAATCAAAATGGGTGTATATATATATAAGAGTTGAGGCAGCAGCAGCATGGAGTATAAGGCATGGTGCTGATACAGGTATATATATATATATATATATGTTGTTATATAAGGTATATATATATATATATATATATATATATGCAGAGAAACTAAGATAGGGAAGGTTTGTGAGACATATGCATGCATGTCATAGTGTGTGAGCACCTATGTACGAGGCAAACTTGCTAAGCTTCCTGTACACAATAAATAATATTCGTTGGTAACCCATTTCAAATAAAAACCAAAGACCGTAGGAAATAAATGCTTGGCACTTTCCCCCCCTTCAGGGAGGAAAATGACCAAACATTTGAATCTGATTGGCGAGAGAGTCCGAGAAGGAACAAGCGCCAAACTGATTCGAGAGTGTTAGGGATCTCGAAAGGAAGAGGTCATAGTTAGAATAGATGTCTGTGCTCAATATTAACATTCCTATAATTACGAGTATTTAAAGTTAATTAATAGCTGAGTTATTGTGCCTATTATCATCCTATTCATTTACAAATTATCAACTGTCAAATGTCAATATCATTTACCTGATTTAATAAATGCTAAAGTGATAGCTCTATCATTTCAATCACAGATTTAATTGATTGCATGTCAATATTTAGTAGATGCCTCGAGAATCTCGGCTTATATCTCTGTTGACCCATTATAGTGACCCTGAATTCAATTACAAGTAATTAAAACACCCTCTGATTTGGAGTCAAATACGGTGCAAATTGCCGGTGTAATCAAAACTGTATGAAAAAAATCTGTGTAGTGAAAATAAAACCATAGTGCGATTAATCGAATTGTGAGACTTGAACATAAATAAACTATGTAAATCAAATAGTTAGCAGAAGAACGACGCTACCCAAACATTTGAAATTTTCAAACGAATTTTCCATCTTAGGCATAACGTTTCTGACTCATTGAAATAGTCTTTGATTTAAGAATGGTTTCAACAAAAAGAATGACTCAAAAAAGTCAAGCGAGTCACTCCAAGAACTCCTTGAAAGGAAAAAGGGGGAATGGCAAAATACCCTCTCCTCAACAAACACAATCCCCCAGGGAAGGGAAACGGCACTCTGCTTCTCCCTCCGACAATGAGTCACTTGAAATGACGCCGCGAAATTCCCGCTCAGCAACAGGACCAAGACGCCAAGAATATAAGTCTCCATTGAAGACTTATAGCCATTTAACTTATAGTCAATTACCAGCGTTTGACTCTTATGATGTCATCAGTTGGCTTAGTGCTACGAATGCTATATTCAAACTCAATCACATCAATGATACACATGAACGTGTTCGTTTGTTAGCACCAATTTTCCCAACCTCTTTGGTCTCGAAAATTAAATTTCCACTCAAAGACAATGCTTATCAGCTGCTTTTAGAAGATATCAAACAGACTTATCTTCCCGTCCTTCGTCAACGAATTCGTGAAATTTTCAAGAAAGGAATGCGACCTGACGAGCTCCCGAGTGAATATCTCAATCGGGTGAAAGATTTGCTCGGTTACAAAAATTTCGATGTTTTGGTGGACAATAACCCTAAATTTGCTATCGAGTTGTTCCTCGAAGAACTTCCCACAAACGTCCAGATAAGCGTGCATACATTAGCGGGAGAAAATAACATCCATCCCATGGTCAAGGTCGCAGATGACTTGTTCAAAAACTTCATTCAAAAGGACAGAAAATATCAACAAACAAACAACGACCAATATTGGGGTTCTATTAATGCTGTGCGAACCAATACAGACAGGCGTGAGGCAGACTCTGCGAACCGACAGAGTCTCGCGCGCGACAATGAGCGCAAATCTGACTCTGCTCGTAACGACGACAACAACATTTCACGCCAGCTGGCCCGGCTCACAAAAGCCATGGCTGACATGGCAAGCTCTATTCAACTGCTCATTCAAGGACAAAGCCACTCGGCTGAAGAAGGAAATACGAGACGGGGACGAAGTCAGCATCGAAATTCAAAGTCGGATGATCATGGATTTAATAACACTTTTAATAATGCTGCCCAGGAGTTATGTTATTATCATTCTCGCTTCTTACATCGGGCGTACCGATGTGAGTCAAATGAATGTCCCCCTCTACCCATTACTTTATGCCAATAGCGAGATGAACACCACACGTAATGGCAATCAGCCTTCGGAAAACTCCTAGATCGGTTGTCTGCCCCACCATCTAGCGACAGTCGTAAAAACCTAGAATATCAAAGTCTGAAGGTAACATTCCATCCAGAAAACCAAGTTATCAACAATTCTGATATTAATTGTGAAAATAGTGTTAAAATAAACTTAGAACATTCGAGTACTGGTGCGCACACACACACACACACACACACACACACAAATAATAATAATAATAATAATAATAATAATAATAATAATAATAATAATAATAATAATAATAATAATAATAATAATAATAATAAGAATTATAATAATAATCATAATAATAATAATAAGAAGAATGATCAAGACATTGAAAATAACACCAGTACTAATAGTAATGAAAATGCAAATATTACTATTAATAGAAATGAAATTAAAAATAATGAACAAATAAATAAAATTTTTGTAAATAGGCAGTTATTAAATAATGATATTGTGGAGGATTTGCATGCTCCTTCACAGGATAGAAATAAAATTTTACCACCAAACATTAGTGGTAGTATGATGGATGAAAATATTCCAATTGATGAAAGGTTACATTAAATGATACTTATGTCAAAGAAAGGTTTGACATTGATGGTTCAAAATGTATTGGTAATGTACAAAGTAAAATATTTATTACAACTGTAGACCCTTTGCATGCGGGATATATCTTTTTTAAATGAAATTCATTAAATGATGTATCTGTTATGAACCATATAGTGGAAAGTGAGAGCAATGAGACAAGTCGCTTGTCAAGTCTGGCTGTCTTGAATACTGCAAACGAGCGATGTTGTAACATCGAAAAAGTTTCGGTCGATGCTGTGACAGACGAGAAAGCTTGTGCGATTGACGACTTGAAATTATATCAGGTTCATGACATATTAAATAAGGTAGACTATCTCGTCGATTGTGGTTCAGAGAAAAATATATTATCTGGGGACGCTCTTGCAAATAGCAAGCCCCCCATAGGTTATATGCTAGCGGCAAACAATTCTAAAATTGCCATATATGACATTAAAACTATTGAATTTGATCTTAATCTAGGTAGGAAATATATTGATAAATTTTATGTTGCAAATATTGAGACAAATATATTAGACTTATCATTTTAAAACATTTTGAACTGGGCATAGATTTTATACGTGATTTATTGATTGATCCTGTTACAAACAAAACGATAAAATTGAGTAGGAATAAAAATTTTAATATTAAGTATGCGCATGAAAATTTTCTCTCTAATCTGTCTCTCTCACATCCCCCCTTTCTCTCATCTGTGCACGTTCCTCGTAGTTCTTTATTCTTTAAAGAAGTATTATTGAAATATAAGGAGTTGTTTTTGAACCCATATTTAACTGAAAATAATCATATTAAATTAAAACAAATGGAAACTTGGGATAGAATTTTTGAAAAATATAAAAATAAAAACGGCAGTATGAGCACAGCATTAATAGATGAGAGCGGTCAGGTAACTAATGACGAAGAAACCTCCTTTATACCTGAAAAAGTTTTGATCGAACTAGCCAATACCTATCCATATCATGTGAATATCAAGGGACCTCCCATAGCCCTGAAGCCACGACGAATTCCTCATAAGTTATATGTTCAAACTCGTGCGGAATTTAATAATCAGCTGGCCACAGGTGTTCTAAGGAGAACAAATTCTCAGTTGGCTTTCCCAATGTCTGTTTTAGAGAAGAGTAACAACAGAGTGAGAATCATATCAGATTTTAGAGAGTTGAACAAAAGAGCGGAGATAGAAACATACTGTCTGCCACTGCTGCAGGATGCCATGTTTACATTAAAAGGAAGCAAATACTACACACGTTTGGATTTGACCCAGGCCTACTATGCGATCCCATTATTTAAAGAAAGTGAAAAATACTTAACTATAACTGCTAATCTTGGAAACTATAGCTATAAATGTTTGCCCATTGGTTTTGTGTCATCACCGTTTGTGTTCCAAAAGTTCATCGATATTCTCACCCAGGACATTAAAAACACATGCGTCTACATGGATGATGTCTTAATTC
>JABUQX010102002.1:22500-44981 GCA_015478945.1 Trachelipus rathkii | reverse complement strand
AGAGTGAAGACGAAGGGATATTGTTTCTTTTTGTAGTGGTATACCATCTTCGCATTGAGCTCGAAAAAGAGGAGTGGGACTAAGGATATTTTGGACCCAATACGCACTTGGATTTCTTCTAGAAACACACAAGGCCAAATACTTACCATATGCCATGTGTCCCCAATTTCAGTAGATGAAACCTCTGTGTCCAACAAAAAATTCCATTGAATTTCGAACCCAGAAACTTGTCTTCTCTTTACGTAGACAGGTATTTAAAAGTACAAAGAGAAAATTGTTATTTGTTGTTGTATTATACAAAAAAATTTTGTTACACTTCATAAAGTTAAAAAAAGCTAGAAATAGGGAGTTTATGTTACAATTGGTTTTATTTATATTTTAATGTTGAAGAATTGTAATTATATTTTTAAATTAGAGGTCTATGTTGTACCATACTTCATAAGAAAAAAAACACATAAAAGGTGTTTTTATTACATTTAGTTAAGCATTATTTTCTGTTAAATGGCTGTCTCACTACAATAACAGCTTCAAGAAAAAAAAAAAAAACTCTAAAGAAAAATCCAATTATAAAAAAAAGCATTTAAGAAAAAAAAAAGGGCTACTTTTTATTAAAGGAAGATTTTTGTAAATAAAATGAGAAAAAAAATTTTTAGTTTACTTTTATTGATTTTTAATAAAATATAGAGTTAAAATGCTTTAATTTAAAAATTGAATTTAAGTGAAAATACACAGTTGTTAAAAAAAAATTATTTATTTAATTGTTTTTTTTTTTTTGTTTGTTTTTTAAAGGCAAAACTAACCATTAAAAAAACTTATAAAAGAATTTTCTGATGCTTTTTTTTTTTTTTGTTCGATTAAGGAAGGATTTTTTTTAAACAATGACATAGAAAAAATGTTTTAATAGGAAAGTTTGTAAATTAATTTAAATTAGGGTTTCTTAAAGGTGTAAATTAATTTTTTTTTTTATATTTTTACTAAATGATGTTGGATAGAATTAGATTAGAATTGTCATTTTAGTTTAAAAAAACCTGATGTTCCTTAATTATAAAAAATTAACTAAACTTATAAGTAGAGACCAACAAGACGTCGTGCGAATCTACAAGCATTTTGCCATTACAGCTCAAGTAGATTGTCTTTAAAATAAAAAAGTTTGTTTCGGAGTATTTGTTCTGCGTTTACATTTATTGAGAATTTCGAGCTCAATTAAAATTCCGAATCAGCAAAAAGATAGTATACTCACTCACTCACTAAAGACTGAGAATGAAAAATTGTTGAGAGTAGTATTTAAAAATGCGAACCCAGGTCATTTCGGAAAATAAACAAAAAAATTACTTATTATTGAAATACTTAAGAGCACATACCAACTTTCACTTGGGTTATAGCTCAAGTTTATTCGTTTTTGCAAGCTTTCCATTAATTCATTGTTGTTACTGCTTTTCTATTTTATGCTTTTTTTAAAACACACCACCACAAACCACCACATACTTATATATATTATTCTTTGTTTGTTTTTGGTTGTTTGTTTGTTTTTGATTGTTTTGTTTTTTCTATTTTCTTTTGTTTTTTGTCTTTAGCCTTTCATAGTAATGGTGATACAATGGCAATTTATTTTTAATTTAACCATTAATTTTTAACTTTTGATTTTTTGATTATTGTACTCATTATATTTTGCGAGGGGCGAATCGAGTATTTTTATTATAATTAAAAAAAAGTTATTATTGAATGAAGAGATTTAGTAAAAAAAACAAAAAACAAAAAATTGAAGAAATTTTTTTGACCCTCGACCTCAAAGAAAGACCTTTTTCTTCCAAGAAAACTTCGCCCACCAAAAACGATATAACCCTTTATATGTCGACGGCATTTCGAAAAGTAGGAAAATCTAAAGATTTCGTTTTTTTAATGTTATTTTTGCTTTAAAAAAATGGGCAAAAGTTTTGATAATTTTTTGTTATTTTTTAACAAAAAAGAGTATAAAAAAGAGTTTTTTTTATATAATTTACCAGTGTTGTAATGTAATATTAAAAGTAGAAGGAACCTTATAGGAAAAAAAGTCAATTCAGAAGACAAAGTTTAAAAGTTCATTTCGAAACAAGTTAAAGGTTTTCATAGAAAACAAGAAAAATGTTTTTCTAATTTTTGGCCCTTGGACCGCAGGGGAACACAAAAACAGGTCACAAGAAAAACACAGGTCATAGTGAGGAAAACACAGATCATGTAGAGGACATGCTTTCCTTCCTCCAGAAACACTAGAACAATACAGAAATTGTTTCCCTTGTTTGAAAATTCAGAAAACAAGAGGAATTCTTTAATATGTTCTTAAAAAAGAAAAAATTATTTGTTAAAAATACATCCAAAGAAACACAAAACTTTTAGGAAAAGTTTTGAAAAAACACCAAAGAATTGTTATTTTACAGGAAAACTTGGAGATCAGGTGCAATAGAATTGATGATTTTTTCCCAATTTAGAAAAAGAACATAAGTTTCAACTTTTGAAGACATAGTTCACTTGAAGAAACATTAGTTTCCACTGAAGAAACCATACGTTCACTGAAGAAACATAGCTTTTTCAAACTTTGAAGAACAAAAAAAGAAAAACTTTAGGGAAAAGGCAACAAAAGTTTAAAAGTTTCACCTTTTAGGAACATTTTGAGAACCTATTTGCAAAATCACGACCATTGGAAATTATTTTTTCTATATTTCTATTTTTTTATATTATTAGTTTTATAGAAAACAAACAATAAGAAACAATTTGTTGTGAGGCAAAGACTTCAGGAAAAAATATTAATTTATATTTATTTTGATTTAAATTTGTTTTGTATTCATAATTCAAAAAATTATTTTAAGTGATTAAAAAAATCGTTTTAATTTTTTTATAGAAATTAGCTTTAATATGAGACAATTTATAAGTGATAAAATTATTAATTAAAAAATGGGATAACAAAATAAAAATTTAGGTGAAAAAATTCTTGTTCGTTTCTGATTAATCAATTATTTTTGTTTCTAAATTTAGGAAAGAGGAAGTGCGAAACCCCATTAAAAAAGGCAAAATTCGTTACACGATTGAGGTTTTAACATATCGTTAATTAAATATAAGTCGTTTTCAGCAAACAACATATAGTAATAACAACTGAAGTGAATAAGAAATTTGCAATCCCTTTATAAAATATTTTACTGGAGTTCAAGAAAAACTTAATGTTTTTTTTTAATATTTTTTTTTTTGGTGTTTAAATATTAAGAAGCCTCCAGCGTAAGAATTGAGGCCTGTGATTTTAATTCATCAAGATTGAGATAATTCGACCATCGTACTTTAAGAAAAAAAGTTATTTTTCGAGATTAATAGATAATATGATTTACAGCTTTGACATAAATTTTGTTGAAAACAATTTTAGGTGGGACTGAAAAAGACTTTGGGAAAAGTTTTTAGGTGTATAAACAGGGGGGCATTAGAAAAAATGCCCTTAAAGAAAACTTTTGAAAAAAAATTTGTCGAATTATGGTTTTAAACAAATACCCTTTCTTAGTTTCTTTACTAGTCTAGTTAACTTTTTTTGACAATTTTTCTTATATTATCAAGAATGAGGAAGAATTTGAATTCATCAGATAGTTATTTAAAGAATTAGACTTTGAACTTAAATTTAAAGAAATTTGATATAAAATTTAAAGTAGGAATTTTATTTATTCTTTATGCAAAATAATTTATTGGATTAAAAACTTACAAACAAACGCGTGTCCACATTTTTTCCACCAATGAAGAATGGAAAAAAGAAAGATTTTTTAAAGTTAATGGAAGCTTTGAAAGAAGTTTTACAGCAAAAAAAACTCGCTTCTTTGTGTGTATAAAAGAATTTGCTCGTTTAACCCATTTCTTTTCCTTCCATCACTGGTTTATAACCAATCCTGCTATTTACAAGCGTCAAAACATCGCACTGATTTCTAGCAAAGAAAACAATTTGAAGATTTTATTGTTATTGAAGAACCCATATCGATTATAGAATAGGCCACTTGTTGCCTTAGGATTAAGCCCATTGAAAAAAGTGCCTCAAACCATTAGGGGGGGAAAGAAGAAAAAAGGCTGAAAGGCTAGCCTTAGAACAGGACTATCAAATCATCAGCTTTCAGTAAATATTTTTTTACTTGTTTATTCGTATTGCCAAGATATTCCTTCCAGAATTACGCCAAAGATTTATAATGACGTGTTTGGTTAGTTGTGGTATTATTGCATATATTTTTCAGATCTTGATGATGAGAAGATTTGGATTTTAATGTTCATCATAGAAGAATGGGATGGTTCAATAGACACCTAAACTTATCTATAACGGCTGTTTTTTTTTTTTAAAACAAAGGAATGTACGTGGTGGGAGAAAAAACCCTTCTGTTAGGAAAGGATGCGTCTTTAATGGGTAGGTTAGAAGAATATCCAGAGTTGATATAGAATACACATTCATGGTCATGAGATTTCTGGTGGGAAAAGTGACGCTTATTGGCCCAACAATGATAATTGAGCATTCAAGATCCCCAAACAGAAATTTATAACATGCATGATCATCAATCAGATTTTAGGAAAGAAACATTGATCAAACAGATAGTAGTTTGAACTTCTGACATACATGATAGATTCACGGAATTTATTGTGGTGTAATTAATTCCCTGCATTAGAAGAAAAACGATTACCTCTTTCTAGAGAGAGCTAGGAAAGGATATTTGCTACCCATACAATTATGAATTAAAAATACATTCCATAGGTCTTGTTCTTATTGAAGGAGGAAATGAACAGGACAAAACGGCCAAATTGAAGGTTTTGGTTAATGATTATTATGGATGGTATTTTTTAGGATTTCCTTTACTGATTAATGAAAACTTTCTCAAAAATGAAAAACCTTTAGTTATAACACTCCCTTTATCATTAAGGCCTCTGAAGAAAAATGAGCACAGTTAATTCCTAAAACTTTGCCTCCCTGGACGAGTATATATTTGAATTTTACCAAGGGAATACTTAAACAGAAGTATTAGAAGCAGTTGTAGGTTGGGAAAAGAACACAGATTAGTGATATTTTCTTCCGAAGGAATTTAGGGAAACGGACAAACATTCATAAGGAAAAATAAGAAAGAGGATTATTGAAGAGAAGACTTTTTTAATGGATTCTTCTTCAGAAATCATTCTTATTTGAATAACCATGGCCAGAATCTGAAAGGAATTATCCCTTATGGTTGTTTTGAAACATTTTTACAGATTTGTTTTTTCAAGTTTTTGCAGTTGCTGTTGTCAAATTTTTTAACACCATTAATAGAAAATAGAAAGAAAGAACCAGAAAGATCATTATTATGGTTATTGAAATATTTTGGGGAGGAACAAGATGGAAACACACCTCCCCACACCCACTGTTTCACGAAATTATTATTTGAAATAATTCTTTTAAAGCAAAGGAAGAGACTTCTGCTGCCTTTCCATCCAACTTTTACAACCACAGCTTAATTTGCCAGTTTTTCTATCTACTAAAATCATAAAAGATTATATTCTTTTAACTTGTTAAATTCACATTTTAAAGTTATAATTAAATGTTGATTAAAAATAGTGTTTGATAAAAAAGCAGCCAGATGCGAAACAGGTAACAAATGCCGAAGAAAAAAAGAAGATGTTCATAATCAGAGATCGATAATTTCGCATAATCTTTTTTAACCCATTTTCTTTAATAAGAATTTCTTTGGATTTAAATTTTATTTGAAAAAATTGAGGAAAAATTAATTAATAGCAATTTTCATAAAATATTATTCTATTTCTTAGAAATATTAGAATCATCGAAAAAAAAAAAGAGAACAAGAGTAAACATAAAAATTTGGATTTCAGAGGAAATGCCAAAATTGTTAAATTTGCTCACACTGATATTTTGTATAACAAAACAAAAAACTTTCCTTTACAATAAATGAGTTCGAAACAGTAGTTCTACAGTTCCCCATATTACCCTTACCATATATATATACAGGGCTTTAAAACAATTTCGTAGATGAAATTTATAAAATTTTCACTCCTACGGAAAAAAGGGCTGTTGGATATTTGGGAAGGCGGGTAGAGCAAAGAGTTAGAAAATCATAAATTTCGAAAAAATTTGCTTGGTTTCGGCCTTCGGGTGGACTTGTTTATTAAGTATTTTACCCCATTACATTTATTTTTATATTATATTTAAGTCATATTATATAAAAAAGTATATAAATAGACAGGAAAAATTTAGAGTTTAAACTCCAGAAATCAGAATTTATTATGCTTTCGTGTTTAAATTCGGATAAAACAGGTTTAAACGGAAGTTCCTCGACAACATCATTTTTGAGGAAAATATTATTGGAGAATATTGAAGCGAAACCAAAATAAGGTAAACCCAAGGAGAACAAGATTTTTACTCCACAGAAAATATTGTAATTTTAAATTTTTTACTATTTCATCAGAGTAGTTACTTTCAATGTTAGAACTTGGACTAAACCACTCTTTCTTCTCCAAGGTGACGGCACACGGAGGGAAAAAAGAGATGGGTTTAGAATGAACAATTACAAGAAAAAGGGTATTTTTTTGCACAGCAAACTGG
Organism: Trachelipus rathkii; assembly: GCA_015478945.1. Lineage (NCBI taxonomy): Eukaryota > Metazoa > Arthropoda > Malacostraca > Isopoda > Trachelipodidae > Trachelipus > Trachelipus rathkii. The sequence goes on along the minus strand of JABUQX010102002.1, from coordinate 38,407 downwards.
CCTTAAGAAGCCATAGATTTACCCCAAACCCAAACTTAAGTTTAATTTAATTGGAAAGACCAATAAGATATAAGATCCTAAAGAGTTTGGTATGTTTTTCAGATTTTAGAAAGATTAATATGAAGGCCATTATCTTAGAATTTTTAAAATTGAATTTCAATTTATACAATCTTATGAATAAGAATTCACTAGGATTTAAAACCAGATTCTTAGAAAATTTTAAAATGGAAAACTTGTTTAAAATTAAAAGGAAGATTTCGTTGAAAGAATAGCATAAATTTTAGAAGTTAATATTTATTATTTTTCTCCTTATTTTTAGGAAATAAATTTTCTGCCAACGCTAACGAGTCTTCTGCTTGAAAATTTAACCCAAGGATTCATTATTTGTTGTCCACTTTTAATTTTACCAAGGATTTAAGCAAAATTGCCTTTCTTAAAATTCATAGATGAAAAAAAACTTTTAAAAAAAAAGGGGATTTTACCCCAAACGAAAAAAAAAAAAAATAGCGCGGAGCGGAGCTCTGCTATAAACTTTAATAGTTTCTTATATGAAATAAAATTTTTTAAATACTCAATTTGGAAAAATTTCTAGAATGGAATATCGGACTAGAATGGACATTGAAAAATTTAATTAGGAAAAAAAAGCTAAAATATCTTTAAAAATAGTTCATAAAATCTATTAGTCAGGAATTGATGGAACCCTATTTCTTTGGAACTTTTATTATTCCAAATTTTTCTTTTAGAAAAGAAACATTGAGGGAAGAACCTCATCGGTGCTTGCCTCATGGAACATTTATTAAAAAGGTGTTTTTATTATAAAATATTTTATATTTCAAATGTTAATTAAAGAAACAAGATCGTTCTGGTTGTCATTCATTGGATTATTAGGGAATAAGAGAAAAAGAAAGATTTAATTCAGAGATACGTGAAGGTTTTAGAAATGAACCTGATCGTTTTAAACATAAAAGATTTGCATAAAATTGGCTGTTCTAAGTCAGAAAGAATTAGATAGTTTCTAGTTTTAAATTCACAAAAGATTTTCCACTATCAGAAAAGAATATTTTTCTGATAAGAAAAAATTATACAATCAGGAAAAAATTAAAACAGTTGTAGAATTAAAAAAAGATATCTTAGGATCGCTTTAAGGAAGATAACCCTGTTAAAAAAAGAAGGATAGGAATGGAACCACCCCTGTTAAATTAGGGAAAAAACCTCTTCCCAGGATAGCTTTCAAGGGAAACTTTTACATTACATTTGTTCACATTTAAAGTCGAGTTTCCAGTTGCAAGAAGTTTAAAACAAACCTTTTGGCACACTCAGATAAGAAAAACCAGGAATTGATTTTAAATGAATTTCTGGGACACTTTATTTAAAAGTTTAAAATGGAAACCTCGGTAAACATTATCCTATCCTTGATTAAGAGGAAGATAGGGGTATATAAAGAACAGTAGAGAAAAGGGTTTTCTTTTTTCATAAATACTAGCCTAAGAAAAAGGTTAGTTAGCTGGTTTTTCAGCGGGATTACACACAAGTCCTGTGTGACCAATTTTTAGACCAACTAGATTGGAAAACAACTTTCTAATATCTCTCGCTTAAAAGAACAGATTACAAGAATTAAATTCGGATTGTACTCATTCCGTGGAAACGAAAGACAGCCAGGGAATCCTGGAAATATTTCCACCTGCAACCAAACTCCAGGGTAATTCCATAGGATTGGGAATGGTATAAGCCGGTATGTCACCAAGGGAGTTCTCTAGCAAATTCATTTTCAGGAATTGTCAAGTTTAGCATAACTTACAAGGAAATAATTGACCGTTGGCTGCCTTTATTTTTTGAGAAAACTCGTTAGGATTAAAAATTTAGGAATAAGGCAAGACTTTCCCTAAGTTTAAAGAAAAGCCTTTTTTAGGCATTGAAAAGAATTTTAGTCAAAATATAAAATCAAAAGAAAATCTGTTTTTGAAAAAAATAAAATTAATAGGGATAAATGGTCAGAAAAGAAAGTTGTGTTTTAAAAAAAACCACTTAGTTTCTCTCTCATGTTTTAAATAAAGTGCCAAAAAAGGCGTAAAGGAAGAGTTTAAGAAATTGAGCCGGAAAAGGGAAAGACAGATTATTCCTGACAATTAGCTTCCATCTTGCAAAGGATTTTACTTTTTATCTTTGGCAAAGGATTTAAAAACAATACCACCTAGGAATTAGAAAGTAAATCCTAGCCAAATTTTGGGTAAGAAATCTTAAGTTATAATAAGAAGAATAACCTTCTTTCTTTGTATAAAATTTAAAATCCCAAACCGTCAAGAAAACTGTTTTTAACTTTGTTGCAAAAATTAAGAAAGTAATTATTTAACATGAATTTTATTGATGTAAAAGTATTAATTCGTCTCGTGGGAAAATGGCCGGTTATCTCAGACCTTCTTTCTTTCTTTTCAATATACAGCTTACCTACCACAATTATAATTGCTAAATTTCTGATTTGCATTAAAAAAAAAGCCCCGTGGCTACTAGATAAAAAAATGAATCTTCCAAAGTTACCGCTAACAACTACAAAAAAACCACAGTTATTTTACATACAATTTGCCTTACTACTTTATTAAAAACCCACAAAATAAACAATATTTATTTAGACTAGACAAAATGTTAAAATAAAACACCTTCTCCCTCCTTTTATCATTACGTCCAGTTAGTTCTAAAATAAATAAATCCAATTATGGAAATTTTTATAGTTTTCTTTAACATTATATTCTGACATTTCAGTTTTTCTTTATTTTTTTTAATTTAAAGAAAAAAACATTTTTTATAATATTTTTATATTAAGAAAAAATATTTTATTAGATGTATGGTAAAGAAATCATACCATATTACAGAAAATTTTCTTTATATATTTTATATTAAGAAAAAATATTGATATTTTTTTATTTTTTGGTGTTCTATTGATTATTCATTAATTAATATACAGAAAAAATTATCTTTTATATATTTTTTATTATAAGAAAAAAAAATAATTTTTATTTTAGGATTTGCTTTTCTGCATTAAAAAACCATTTTTTAAATATTGCAGGAAAATATCTCATAAACCTCACATAGTTTAGGTTAATGTCTTAAAATTAGAAACATTGGATTTGATAGGTAAGACCCAAAAATATTTTTTAAGAAATTAGCAGAGATTATTATTATTATTAGTTAACTTCAACCCATTATTTTTAGGTGAAAAATGTTTTAAAAAGAGATAAAACATTTGATTTGTTTTCTCTTTTTTTCCTAAAACATCTGCTTAGTAATATTTAACTAGCAAGCATTTTGTTGAATTTAGAAAAAGATCAACCAGATTAATTCTTGGAAAAAATTTGTGATTATTATTATAATACCAACATGAACGTTAATATTCATTATTAAGGAAATAAAGAATGTTTTAAGTGATAGAAAGGTAGGGAAAGTATTGGACATATGATTGGCTTTCCAATCGCCTAATCTTCATACTCATTGCGGTCGCAAACAGGAAAAGAGACGAATTGTTTGGGTGAGTCACCAGGACAAACTAAACTGTGGTTTTACTTAACAACAAAGGAATTATTGGGAAGAACAGTTTCAGAATTTAAAAAAAGGAGCCAAAGAAAAAGTTGTCTTTTTACTGTTCCTTTTTTTCTTATTCTTGATGCGGAAACTAGAACAAAAAGAAAGTTAAAAAACTTTTTAGGAAAAAAATCTTATTTAATGAATTAAATAAAAATAATTAAGATTAATTAAATTATTAGAACAAAAAAAAGGGGACAGGAAAATTTGGATATCTAGGGAAAGATATTTCACCACCACTGAAGGCTCTAAGAAAGAAAAATAATAATTTTATTCCCTTCAAACTTTGTTCCTAGGAAAAAACTTTTTTGTTATTAAAATATTTGTTTTGACCAAGAAAAATGTACATAAAGACTACCTCAGAATTGTAAAAAAAATTGTAAATATGGGATTGAATACCTGAAGTAGTATAGACTTGTGGATTTAAAAATTCATGAAAAACTGGAAATTTTAGGTGGAAGATTGAGAAAAAAATATTTGAGAATAAAGAAATATTTGAGTGACTGAAAACTACTACTAAAAATTGAAGATTTGAACATAAGCAATTTTTTCAACCCAAGATTCTCAATTAAATTTCCACCATGTTAACCTGAAACAGGAAGTACCTGCCCTTAATATTTTTATTTATTTTTTTTTTTTTATTATAAGAAAATATTAAAAAAATTTGGTAGGTATATTGTTTACCAAATGAATTAAAATATAAAACTTTATGATTACCATGTTAAAAACAAGTAACACAAGAACTTGAAATTTAGTTCTTTGACATTACGAACACTTTCAGCTTCAATGGGAAAGATATGTCATGGAAATAAGGACATGTTGATATACTAAAATAGTCCTAATTTTAATATTTAAGAAAAATATAAATTCTAGTTTTAGTCCTACCTATGTAAACAGATTTGATAGGATGATGAAAAACCCTTACAAAATGACTATCTCAGTTCAATCTTTGAAGCAAAAAATTACATTAGTATTGCCTCTTAGATTGTATAAAAAAAATTTGTAAATTTTATTAGAACTTCGGATACCTTAGAGGAAAAAGTAAAGTTATTCTACTCTTAATTTGTGATTTTATCTAAAGAAAGTTATAATGGCCGAAAAACATTGACAAAAATTTTCATAAGTGGAAAAAACTAAAAACAAAGCAGAGAAAAACTAATCAGCATCATCTTGATTGAATCTCATGTTTCTTTTTTATTCATTAAATCTTTTCATTAAATTTCTAATTCTCTATCGAAAAAGAACTAAGTTTGGAATTGGGTGGCCACTTTCATTCTGAAAACTTTTGGGAGGATCAAGACCAGAGAGTTCCCCAACCCAATAGCTTAATAAAAGAAAAATTTCCATAATGTAAACCAGGAGTTTGGAAAGATAATCATCGGATAGAGATCTTCATTCAAGAAACGTGCAATGATTTAAACTTAGCAGCGTTCTGAACGTTGAAAAAAAAAGATTTGAAAAAAATCAGGACTTATTGGACAAAATTCGGGATTATCTAATGAAAACAATCAGGATCTTATATTATGAAAAATTGTGTTAGAAGGACCATTCAAAAGAGATGAAACATAGAAAAAAATGAACAATTAATTTAGTATGTTAAATATACAAAGTTTAAATAAAACAATGAGCAAATAGGGAAGTAACAAATATCCTAATAGGAAAATATTTATGTTTACAGGAATATTTTTTAAAAACTTTTTTTACTAACCAAATTACTTTTTTTTTTTTTCTTTTAGGTTTTTTAAGTTATTTTACAAGGAACTACTTACAACATTTTTTTCCTTCTTGTTGTGTATAACTTACATTTTTTTTATTGTTTATTTTTATAATTTTATTCAATACGTTTAAATATTATTTTTTTTTGTTTTGCCCCCAGGGTCCAATTATTATTTAAGTTGAGAAACCCTATTAAAATTCGCCAAATTTTTTTTAATGTCTCTGGAACTTTTATTTTCATATTATTTCGTTATTTTATTTTTATTTTAAAGAAAATCTATAAATACTGAATGAATTTAGTTACTAATAGTTTTGCTAAAATAAAATTTATTAAATTGAAAACAGAATTAATTTTATAATTTTATTTTTTTTATTGTAATAATGTCGATCAGAATATTTTTAAGTTCATGTTTTTTTTTGTTTTTAATTTAACTTTATACACAATAGTCAAATTCACACATTCATGGTAATATTTTAATTATTAAAAATTTTTATGTCTTTTCATACTCAGAATTTATTTTTTAATTTTGAATTTTGTATTTATACAATTAGCTTTGCTATAATTAGTTTTGATTAATATTGATTAGCCTGGATCGGCCTTTTAATTAAATAATTTAATTAGGCCTCTCCATGCTAATTATTAATCTTTTTTGATATAAATTTTTATTTAAATATTTAATTCAAATATTTATTTAATAATAAGAAAAGATTTTTTTTTTTATTTTTAATTTTAAAACTTATTTTTTTAATCAAAATCTTTTTAAATATAAAAATTCATATATAATTTTTTAATAACATTCCTGACTACATATATAATATATAAATATTTATACAACAATAAAATAAATATAATTATAATATATTATTTTATAATTACATATATAAATATACACACAATTATACTTTAAGCATGTAAAAAGAGAAACAATAAAAAATAAACCAATAACATATTAGGTTTAAAAGACACAATATTATATATTTTCTAACTCTCTTGCTATTGTAGCTAGAAGAGAGATGAAAATAGAGCATTGAGTTTTAAAATTCCAAAATTTTAATCAGAAAAACGTTTTTAAAAAAACTATTTAACTCTGGTAAATTTTATTAAGTTAAAAAAAAATTACTATCCACCCCAATAACATCCAGACCTCTAAAATGCAGTTTTTGTATAGATCCATACTCTTTTATCAGCTTGACGAGTGCATATTGGAAGAGACGAAGATAGATGGTTCACAACAGGAAACACAAAGTTCAATTTATTTTTTTGAAGTATACAACGGTGTAAAAAATGGAAATGACCCATCCTTACTTTAGATATTAATTTATATTTTTTATCCTCCACTGACTCGGCGAGTAAAAATTTCTACAATAACTAGCAGTAACACCAGGGTATCCTGAACCACAATTAAAAACTATCAATGCTTTTTGATACAATGTATTCAAACAACAGAAATAATCGCGATAGGCAGAGCATTAAAATTTTCATATAAATAACTGTCTATATAGCCTTACACATTGTTATTTTACCCGGTCCAGAAAAAATTCCTTTTCTTTTTGGACGTTGTTTGTTTTGATTATGGAATATTGGAAGGGGACGGGGCTGTAAATTGTTGTCGTTACCCGTTCCAAACAAATAAAAAAAAGAAAGAACAATGGATTACACTTTACATTTTCTCTCAGTTACTAAAATTTAAAAAAAAAGAACAAAAACCCATTTGCTTTTTTTTGCTTTTTTAATATGTTTATTTAATTGTCACTAACTTATTAAATTGCTTTCCACAAAAAGTTGCTTGCTAATGTTTATATACGACTCATACAATAATGATCTTTGATCGTAATTTATCCACAAGCATAAATATCTTGTATTAGTTTATTTCGTTACTGTAAACGCCTCAAAGTACTTATAGTAAGATTATTTTATTGGAATGTTGCCTTTGAGTCTGTAAAACTCTTGCTTTATTTTCTTTAAATCTACCTTATACAATGATGAACATATTGTCCATTCTTAGATTGATTTTCCGAAGAAATGCTAACACTCTTCTTTCTTTACTTAACCATTCATTTTGAAATATGATCTTCCAGAAGATTAATAGATGACGTAATATCATATATTAAACTTCCATTTTTTTTTTAAAATTTAAACGGAAGACAATTACTTGATTATATTTTATCTAATCTATGCCATTCAAAGAATTTGACTTCAAAATAAGTAAAGTAGGCTTTAAACTGCTAAATACTCAACACAAATTTTCATCAATTTAAAATTTATTATGGTTTAGTATTATGAAAAGAAGATTTTTAATTAAGATGTTTTAAGTTGCCAGTTTTTTTAAGAAAACCATTTCCTGGTTTCTCAATTTCTTAGGGAGGCCTGGGGGATAATGTTTTGCCAATTTAATTTAAAAATTATGCAAAAATATAAATGAGGGACGTTTAAAATTTCATTTTAGTCTTAAACAAATCAGCCACATTAAAAAAATTTCTTAACTTGTTGTGGCCTTCGGTTTGTCTTCTCGGCCACTCAAATTATTTTCATTAATATTTCCTAAGCTTTATTTATGTATGAAAAATTCTTTTACTGCTTTTAAAAAACTCAAAAACTTTCTGTTCGCCTTTTACGGATCCATAAAAACAATCTCGATGCTTGTTGCAACCCCAAGGACTCCCACAAAAAAGTCCCCTGATGAAACCTTAGGAGAACCCCCCCACATTTGAAAATCCAAAAAAGAATTGAATTCAATTTCTTTAGCTATCCCCTAAGGAAAACCCTTTTTAGATTTACTTCCCTAAACAAAACCAGAGAGAGGAACAGAGGAAAAGACAGAAGAGGACAATAAAAATGGAAAGAGGACTTGAGCGTTCGGAGGCTAGGATGTTTTATAAGCGAGCTCCACAGTGACCAGGTTTCTTCCTAGTGACGCTTGCAGCATTTGATTCAGTGTTTTCGGGACACGTCCCTTCCTTAATGATATTAGACATTGGTTTCAAGAATTTTAACAAGATCTTTAAAAACTAGGCTTATTAGTTAGGGCATTTAAAAGTGTCAGGCGCGAAAGTGAGGTGAAAGTATTTAGATATTTTTTCAGAAAAAATAATATTAGATTAGATCAGAGAGGGAATTTGAATAATATTATAAAAACAGAGTTCGCCAGAAGACTAAAAATTTTAGATGATGAGAAAGGTTCTTATTTAAAATAAATGGTCCGGGGAAGATTACATATCACAATTTAATAAATAAAAAAAATATAATGATCTTTCTCATTTGAATATTATTATAATGGATCTGATACACTCAAATTGGAAAATATATAATCTCTCAATCAGGGAGGATCCGATTGATTCTATCTTACCTCTTATTTATTCATGTCTATATTTGCTTTTTCGTATCTTTTATTAATATTAAACAATGAAATTTTTAAATGTGTATGTCGGAAATAAAATTCAGTTTTACAGCTAAAAAAAGTGTTTTGGTATATTATCTAGTGTGAGCGCTGAATTCTTTTTGAGAGTTCCTTCGTCGTCAAGGACACTGAGGGTTTTTTTTTTCTTATTATTTTTGCTTAAATCTTTTTTTTTTCTTAACTTTATTAGCTCAATTATCAAGTTTATTTATTAATTTAAATAACTAACTTTAATAAAAAAGTTATTAAATAATTTTAAATTTCTTTAATTGAATTTCCATCCTTCCATCTCTAATCACTACATATTGTTATATATGGTTACTGCCATGGCCATATCTCTGTCCTCCATATATATTGTTTCCACATTACAAGATTAGATGGAAACACAATCGAATGAAAAAGTATGCGTTAAAATGAAAACAACATTTAAGTTGTATGCGTAATTTCATTTCATAATAACATACATATTAATTAATAAATAATCTTAATTCTAATATTAAGAATTAACTTGATAAATAGTTTAAAATAAATTGGAAATACTAATCAAACTTGTCTAGATTCTCCTTAATTCATACTTTCCTTTTCCTCACCTCTTCATTTGTATGATTTTAGTGTGCACAATTCAGCATTTTCGCTTCACAATTTTTATTATTGAAACTTCTATTATATTATTATACTCTTTTATTAATTTAAATCTATGCAATAGATGCTAAAGATTCATTTTAAAAATTATTGTTAATATAAAAAATAACATTAAACAAGAAATATTTTAATTGGTATTTAATAATAACTCTCCCATTATTAATTCAATGCGTTTTTATTTTTTTTTTCCTTGGTAAAGATATAGATTAAAACATTTATTTATTTAATTTTTTTAGGATATTTAAAATTTAACACTATATTAAATTTTCCTCTTAATATTATTATTTAGTTAAAAAATTTATCCTATTTTTTAAAACGGTCAAAATTTGATTTTCTATATTTATTTTCTTTGTTTTTATTTACAGTTTTCTCCCCATTCCGAGTTTTTAATCTTAGGGTTTTTTTCAATCTAGTTTTTTGTTCTATGTTAACTTTTGGATTTATTGGGATATGGTTAGAAATCTAATAGATTTCATGGTAATCAGCGTATTCATTTTAAATTTCACCAACATTTTCGGTTGGTAAATTTCTACATGGAAGTTGCGTATTTGAACGTTACACGGCAAAACATTTTATATATATATATAATAATAATATATATTATATATATTATATACTATATTATATTATTTATTATTATAATATATTATATATAATCTAAAAATATATATATTATATATTTATATATATATTATTTATTATATATTATATTATTATAATAATTATTATTTATATATATATAAACTATATTATATATATATTATATAAATATATATAAGGTATTATATTCCTATATTATAATACTAATTATTTTTATATTTATAATATATATATTTTATGTATATTACTATTATTTTTTATATATTACTATGTATATATTATATATATTATTATAATTAATAATATATATATATATATATTTATTATATTATATATATAATTATTATATATATATAATAATATTTATATATATAATATATATATATTCTATAATATATATCTTTATTTATATAATTTCATTATATTAATTATATACTTTATATAATATATTATATTTATAATATATTAAATATTATATTTATTTATATAATATTATTATTATATATATATATATATATAATTTATATTATATATAATATATATATATATTATATAATTATATATATATATAATTTAATATATATATATATTATATATATATATTAATTATATATTTTATTATATTATAATTATTATACAAAGTATATATATATAATATATATTTATTATATATACTAATAATTTAATATATATATATATTTATATATTTATATATACTAATAAATATATATATTATTTATAATATATATATATTATATATATATTAATATATATATATATATTATATATATATATATATATAAATATATAAATATTATATATATATATATATATATATATAATATATTTATTATATTATATATTATATTTTAATTATATTTATTTATATATATATATATTTAGTATATATATATATATATTATATTAATATATATATTTATAATATATTATAATATATATATATTATATAATAATATTATATATAATATATATATATATATTATTATATATTCATTTTCATCAAACCACCTTTTTTTCCCCAAGACTGGGGGTTAAGGTGCGTAAACATGTACAGAAACAGAAAAGCTAGCTAGGAGAATATAAACAAAGTCAAAAGGAAAGCCCAGCTCCTTTACCTCCCTTTTTATTACCTACTATGGGGAAAACTCGCCGCCCCACAGAAAAATCCACCCTAGAGGTTTCACGGGGAAAACCGCCGACGGACCCACTCACTTATGGATATACTCGCCAATAGTGCGGTTTCATTCCTTTGGCCCCAGGGTGGGGCCACAAACCAATACACCCTCCACAAAAAACAAACCTTTTGCCATTTTACTCCTTATTATGCCACCTTTTTCTATGCCCATGGCCAAAAAACTCCACCATTTTCACTTCCTCCAGACATTCTTTTGCTTACTCAATAATTCTTCTTTTTCTTCAGGTTTCTTATCCCAAGCCAGGTCGTAAAATTTTCCCCAATCCCACCATTACTCCCATCACATATTACATTTCCACAATTAACCTAATCGTTAATTTGAACAGTCAGCTATATTTTACCTATTCTAAACCATCTAAAACATACTTTGAAGTTTAAGACTCTCCATTTATTTCTCCTTGACTAAACCATACCAATCTCTGGTAAATACGTTCATTTTTCCTCATTTATCAATTCTTCTCAACACCAACAACCGCCCTAAAAAGATTTGCTTTTCCACATTTATAATCTGAAAACACCAAATTTGCTTTACTTTCAGACCTCTAATAACCTTTTTTCTTATTTTCTAGGGAACACATTAGTCCTTACTTTTTACTATACATATAAACACATATTTGCTTTTGTTACTCACTTGTCTGCAGCAGAAGGTCCAACATGGGGGCAGTAACAAGCTTACCATTTCAAGCAAGAACCACTAGCCGGCCCCACTCAAAGACTTAGGTCTCTTTATCCACCAAGGATTAATTGCACCAGCCTTTCCTTCCTTGCCCAATTCAACACTTTACCTACTTACCACTCGCCATTCATCCGTTCCTTTTCGTCCAACATTAATATATAATATATTATATATATAATATTATATTATATATATATATATATTATATATACTATTAGTATATATATTATATATATATATAATATTATATATAATTATTATATATTATTATCTTTATTATAATATTATATATATTATTAATATATATTATATTTATATGTATTTATATATATTATATATTATGAGTTATAAATTAATATATTATACTAATATATTATATATATATATATATATAATATATATATATATTATAATTATTAGATATATATTTATATATATATAAATATATATTCCTATTATTTTTAAAAAATCAGTCACTTGTTTTCCAGCTTGATAAGGACTCCACCTATATCTAGCATAAAACTTTCAACCACGAGTGACTGTCCTTCCACTCGTAACCATTAAACCCTTAATACTCTATTTCTACGTCTACTTTCCAAAAACCCATTTCCTTTTACCCCACCCTTCCAAAAATCTTTCATTACCAATTTTCATACAAAAACTTCTTCTTTCAGATTTTCACCTCACAAAATTAATTATAATATATAGTATAGTATATTAAATATAGTATAAGAATATATTATTTATAATCCAATATTATATATATATAGATATAAATAGATTAAATATATTATATTAGATATAAGGCCGGAGTGGTGAAAAGTCCATTGGATGGGAAGAGTATAACCAAAAACTATGGGGGTTATAGTTCCGATAGGAATTGAGGATGGTCATAACTTCGTAACTTTATTTATGAAGCCGGTAAGGGGAAAATGCTTGAAAAAACTGTACAGTATTATTTTAGGGTAATTAGTTTATTGAAGTGTTGTAGGGAAGAATTATGCTGGATATTTTGGTCGAAAAGATGCGTCGAATGAGTGAAGAAAACTAATTTTGGGGTAAGAATAACGACGTGCGTTTAGAGTGGTAGAGGGATGTGTGGATTCAAATCTGACATTGAAAAACAAAATTCGATTGGATAAGAGGAGGGAAGAGGGAATAAAATGTTTATTTAGGATTTATGGATTTGCAACATGCGCCGTTATATAGGATTATTAGGGGGGTGAATCTATGGCAGGTGATTTATTTGAAGATGCCAAAACGAAATGATATACATTTAATAAGATCTACAATGATAGTGTCTGTAGTTGTTAACGTAATTATTATGTAAGAAAACATAATAGAGAGAAGAGTAACATCTTTCTTTTTATATAAGATTATCGTTTTAAAACAATATATCTCAATTTCTTTAAAACTCGTGTAAGAAGCAACTGAAATTAAAGGGTAATAATATATTTATTCCTTATAAGGATGATAAAAGTAGCAAACAAGTCGCAAAAAAAAGTCGCCAAGGCAAAAGCATCGGGAAAGCATCCTACTTATCTTACCATTAATATTGATGTAATATTTAAGAGTCCAATATCATATTTAACATATATATCTCTTTCTTTTCTTACCGTTAAACTAATAAAGTTTTAAAATATTAAACGTAACCTTGTATTAGGGCAGTATTTGTCTTTTTTCTTTTCTTGATAAACTACTTCGTAAGTCATTTGAATAATAGAGACTGCAGAATGATTCTGTGAAAATATATATATATATATATATATATATATATATATATATATATATATATATATAGAAATATATATATATTATATATATATATATATATATATATATATATATATATATATATATATATATATATATATATATATATATATATATATATATATATATATATATATATACTATATACAATAATAATAATAATATATACATATATATATATGTATATATGTAATATATGTATATATATATATTTTATCTAATAATAATAATATAATAATAATAATACAATAATATATATTATATATATATATTATAATAATATAATAATAATAATAATAATATATAATATAATAATAATAATATGTATATAATTTATATATATAGAAATAATATATAATAATATATATATATATGTATATATATATATAATATAATAATAATATAATATATATATAATATAATAATATATAATATATATATATATATATGTTGCTATATATGTAATAATAATAATAATATATAATAATAATAATAATAACAATAATAATAATAATATGTAATAATAATATGTATATGTAATAATATAATAATAATAATAATATGTTATAATAATAATAATAATATAATAATATATAATAATAATAATATAATATATATATAATATATATATATATATATATATATATATATATATATAATATGTATATAATAATATATATATATGTATATATATATAACAACAACTATATATATATATATAACAATAATAATAATAATGTATGTAACTATATATATATAATATATAATATATATATATAATATGTATAATAATAATATAATAATAATAATAATAATATGAAATATAGTATATGTAATAATAATAATATGTAATAATATGAAGTAATAATAATAATAATAATAATAATATATGTAATAATAATATATATAATATATATATATAATAATATGTATAATAATAATAATAATAATAATATATATATATCGATTTATATTTGTATTATAATAATAATAACAATATATATATATAGCTTCAACTCTAATAATAATAATATGTAATAATAATATAATATAATAATAATGTAATAATAACAATAATAATAATAATAAATAATAATAATATAATAATAATATATATAATATATAATAATAATATATATATATAATATAATAATAATAATAATAATAATAATATATATATATATCCATGAAGTATATATATAATAATAATAATAATATATATATCTATAATATCAACAATAATAATAATATGTAATAATATAATAATATAATAATAATAATAATAATAATATATATATAAGTAGGGGTAAATTCCATATTATTTCTACTATCTAATAATAATAATAATAATATATAATAATATATGTATGTATAATAATAATATATGTAATAATATAATATGTAATAATATATATATAATAATAACTATATATCATAATATCATAATAATATAGTATATGTAATAATATATGTAATAATATAATATAATATATAATATGTAATAATAATGTAATATATAACATGTATATATATATAATAATAACAATAATAATATGTATAACATATATATATATAATTTATATATATATATATATTGAACCCAACACTCAGCAATATATTTATGGAATTCTTCGAAAAGCATTTCGTCTTCAGTCATCCCAACTACTCAGAAATTTTTTGGAAAAGGTACGTCGACGACGTATTCGTGGCGCTGCCCACCCAACTAGACCCCCAAGTCATGCTGAATCACCTCAACCTACCATAAAGTTCACGTTAGAAATGGCCAACAGAAATACATTACCATTTTTAGATATAATGATTAAAATAGATGATAACTTCAGACCTATTACAACGGTGTATAGGAAACCAACCCATGTGGAATCCTATATAAATTGGCTCTCCACCCACTCTTATAATACAAAAATGTCCGTCATTTCTTCACAAATACTTAGAGCTCTTAGAATCTGTAGTCCTGCAGAGCTGGAGGGAGAATTGGATCACATCAAAGAAATCTTTTCTAAACTGCATTACCCAAGTAAAATCTTTCACAAAGCACTGAACAGAGCAAAGAAATAGTTCTACAACAGTCAATTGGACAACACGGTCACAGCGCCTAATACTTATACCAATATACCAACAGATGGTCCCCATAAATACAGATACCTACTACCACCGAACATACAACCTGTGAAAAACATAACCAATTTAAAGACATCCCTTCAATGCAAAAACATTGCAGACTCCACTTCGGCTCAGCCCATCCCGGGAATTTACAATATTGGTTGCACAGGTTGTCCTAACACATATATAGGA
>JABUQX010102002.1:0-12500 GCA_015478945.1 Trachelipus rathkii | reverse complement strand
ATATCAACATTTAACGAACTAAATCTTCTTAATAAAACGTTAAACGTTCCTAAGAATTTGTCCCTAGCTCTTTTTATGTCTGCCCCTTCTTCTAAATTTTCATTTAAAATAAAACCGAGATATTTAATCTCATTCAGGTTTTTTAAAAAACCATAAGAAATTTTTAATTTAGGTAAATCTTCTTTATTTTTCTTACTTTTTTTGCAAAAATTGATAACTCCACTTTTATTATAATTAATACTTAGACATAGATCAGAAATAGATTTTTCAGCAATATTTAATAGTTTTTGAAGGCCATCTACCGATGGAGCTAACAAAACTAAATCATCTGCATACATGATTATATTCGACATAAAGATTCCTGCTTTGGTACCTATTCTACTTTTCACTATATCTTTTATAAGATCATTAATGTAAATATTAAACAACAATGGTGACAAAATTCCACCTTGTCTAACACCATTTCTTATAAGCCATTCATTTGAGATACCATTCTTAAATTTAACACATGCAAATTGGTTACAATAAATACTAACCAAAACATTATACACAATGTCCGGAATGTTCATAGATTCTAATTTTTTAAATAAGATACCATGATTTACTTTATCAAATGCTTTTGTTAAATCCAAAAAAGCAGCATAAACCGAAGATCCATGGTTAATGTAATTTGCTATTGTTTCTTTTAAAGCGAATAAGGCCGTTTCTGTTGAATATTTTGATCTAAATCCATGTTGTCTGTCGTCTAAGGATATATAATTTTCTACAATATCTAAAAGTCCATACTCAAGCAACTTTAAGAAAACTGACGACATCATGATAGGTCTATAGTTGTTTAAATCAGTCCAATCTCCATAATTATCTTTTATGATCGGAGTTATAACCCCTCTAAGCAAATCTACAGGGATATAATTGTGCATAATACATGCATTCATAAACTTAGCTAAAATAGTATCTAATTTTATTGTTCCAAATTTTAAATGATAAAGATGTATTCCATCAGGACCTAGTGTAGGTTTCATTTTATTAATTAATTTTCTAATTTTTGAAGCATTGAACATTTCATAAGCTTCTGTCCAAGAAACATTCTTATGCAAGCTATCAATATTCGATCTGCAAAAATCATCATCAAGAACTTTCTTAAATTTACTTGAGAATTTTTCCGCTATTTCTTTTTCATCTGTTTCTCCATCTATTTTTGATACAACTTTTTTAGATTTGTTTTCTCTATTAATTTGATTCCAAAACTTTGTCTTGGTTTTATGATTAAAACTATAAATAAATTTTTCATTTCTGATTACATTTTCATTAGTTTTACATTGTTTTAGTGCAAACTTAAAATTAGCACGTGTTATACACATATTATTAAATTCTTCACCATCTCGTTTCTTCCCATTAGTTTTCCATTCCTTGAATCTTAAATTCGCTTCCTTATGTAGTTTATTTAGATTTTCATTCCATCCAGGTATACATTTTTTAACTTTTTTACAATCTACAGAAAATTTTTCACTTGCTATTTGTAGAATTTCACATATATCTTTATACCAGAAATTTAATAAATCTAAGTGTTTCTTGTCTTTGCAATTATAATTATTGCAATAGGAAACCTCATTTTTCATAAAATTATAATTGTCACACAAACAGTCAATATTAGTAGCATATTCATTCAATTCTTTAAGCGTAAGTTTATTCCAGTATACGAATTTAGTATCTGTTACTTTGTTATTAGAGAAATGAATACTTTCACTTACTTTAAAACAACATGATAAAGGAAAGTGGTCATATAAGCATAGATTATACAATATCTCAATATTAGTGAACATATCTTTTAGATTTCTTGAACAAATCACATGGTCAAGCCATGATGTCGTATTATGAGCAGGAGAAAGATAAGTAAATGAATCTTGCGGTAGACTTTTATCAACAACAGTCAAATGATTTACTTCAATAAATTCCTTTAATAATTTACCAAAAGTTGAATCATCAGAATCAGAGTTAAAATCACCCATTATAATTAGAGAATCATGATTAATACTTTTAATTAATGCCTCTATTTCTTTCAATGAATTAATAAATTCAATAACTGATTCATTATCTTTGTTAAAAAAGGGAAGATATACATTTAATATCATAATTTTATGAAGATTCAAATTTAAAACAATACCAATTATAGAGTCATTATGTAACACTGGTTCAATATTTTTTGATAAGGATTGTTTCCATAATATACACATACCTCTTTTAGGTCTACCCTCATGTATTACATTTACAACTTCTTTTTGAACAAAAGACACATTATCCCATTCTTCTGATAAGTTATTTATCAAGTGAATATCTTTTTCCATTAGCATTAATTCTTGTAATAAAATTGGATGGCGATTCAATACTAAAGTTTCAAACTGTCTCTCATATTATTGGGAAACTAAGTTAGAGACTGAATAAATGACAATGTTTTAAATCCTTAAAAAACATCATTTGTACCATTAGATGGGTTTGTAAAAAATTTTCTACATATTATTCCCGCATGCCAGAAGTCTTCATTTGAAAACTTTTCTTTAAATCCTGCATCACTTATAATTTTAAATGATTTAGAGTAGGGATTCCTGCAATTCAACTCTTCAATATTTAACCAATCTATGTCCAAGCTTTCTTTGATAAATTCTTCTAAGTGAATATTTTTAACACTTAAATCACATCTGCCAATATAAAATTCCATAAACCTTTTGGCACTTCTTAAGTTATCATTAGGTTTCGAATTTTTAGTTCCATAAATTATTTGTTTACTCTTTTTTCGAGACTTCACAATAGTAAACATATCATCTTTTGATTTATCATATACGTTTTCTTCCAATTGATGATCATTCGCCTCTTTAGAAACCAATTTTTTTGTGTTTTCATATTTATCATCTTCTAATTGACGATCATTTGTCTCCTTAGAAACAAAATCTTTTTTAGGATTTTTCTTTGCACCTGTAAATCCTTTAAATGGAACAGATTTCTTTTTCATATTAAGAGAATTTGAAGCAACCTCTGCCCAACTTTTCTTAAGCATAATTTCATTAACTTCGGGTTTTCTGAAAGCAATAACTTCTTCAGATTCAATGCTTAAATCCATTTGGGAAGCAGGAGGTGCTGAAGGTAATATTGAATTATGATCTAAAAGATCATCATTCGAAGTAAAACTTCCCGAAATTGACAAATTCTTCTAAGTGAATATTTTTAACACTTAAAGCACATCTGCCAATATAAAATTCCATTAACCTTTTGGCACTTCTCAAGTTATCATTAGGTTTTGAATTTTTAGTTCCATAAATTATTTGTTTACTCTTTTTTCGAGATTTCACAGTAGTAAACATTTCATCTTTTGATTTCTCAAATATATCGTCTTCAAATTGACGATCATTCGCCTCCTTAGAAACCAAATTTTTGGTTTTTTCATATTTATCATTTTCCAATTGACGATCCTTAGTCTCCTTAGAAACCAAATATTTTTTAGGATTTTTCTTTGCATCTGTAAATCCTTTAGATGAGACAGATTTCTTTTTCTTATTAAGAGAATTTGAAGTAATTTCTGCCCAACTTTTCTTAAGCATAATTTCACTTACGTTTGGTTGCTTAAAAGAAGTAACTTCTTCAGAATCAATGTTTAAATCCATTTGGGAAGCAGGAGATGCTGAAGGTAATATTGAATTATGATCTAAAAGTTCATTATTCGAAGTAAAACTTCCCGAAATTATTATATCTTTATCATTTATCTCATGAAGTTTCCTTATATCATTTTTAATTTCAAATAGGTTCTCTTTAATACTAACCATATCAGATGCTAGGTTATTATCTTTTAATCTCTGATTTTTCAAGTGATTAATTTCCTCTCTTAGTTTAGTGACTTCATCAATTAAATTGATTAATTCTCCACCAATAATTTCAAAACCACTTGCTGGTGGGAGTGATCTATATGACTCTGCAACAAATTTAGGCAAATCTTTATCCTTATGTTTAGCAGAATGAATCAAGTCCAAAATATCCTGCATATCACCTCTCAATCTATCATCTCCTCTTCTCCATTTTATTTCTTCTCCTAATAAGTTCGAAAGTCTCTGTTTAGCATCCTTGATATTAGATGCACCATAAAAAGCAATGCAGGTCATAACAATAATATCATTATTGATCACATCTAAAGCTGTTGTCACATAACATAGTAAGTCATTAACTTCCATTATTAACGATTCACTTAAACTATTATAATAAAAGTCTTTGATATAATCAAAAAAGCTATTCAAAGCTCACAAGCTGAAATACAGCACAATTTGTTCATAGATAGATAGATAGATAGATAGATAGATAGATAGATAGATAGATAGATAGATAGATAGATAGATAGATAGATAGATAGATAGATAGATAGATAGATAGATAGATAGATAGATAGATAGATAGATAGATAGATAGATAGATAGATAGATAAATAGATAGATAGATAGATAGATAGATAAGATAAATAGATAGATAGATAGATAGATAAGATAGATAGATAGATAGATAGATAGATAGATAGATAGATAGATAGATAGATAGATAGATAGATAGATAGATGGATAGATAGATAGATAGATAGATTGATATTCGCTTATTGAAACTTATAAATATTGAAAGTAAGATATAGTACATTTTAAATTATTATTTAATACATAACAGGTAACGTCTCTAGTCGCTACCCTAAGCTCGCGGTACATATGTGCGTAAATATTATTAATACTATGATTACTATACTATATGATTTTTTTTCTTTTGTTCATGTACTTAGTTTAACCTCAGTACTCTATTTCATTTGTTCTCTTCTATCCACTTACCAAATTTCAGCCTTCTATGTCCATTTCCAAGGTTTTGGGGTCAGCACCCCTTAAAGTGAACCTCTCTCTCTCTCTCTCTCTCTATATATAATATATATATATATATATATATATATATATATATATATATATATATATATATATATATATATATATATATATACTCTCTCTATAAATATATATATATATATATATATAATGTACTTACTATATTAAAACATAAAAGGAGCGGTGAAGCACAAAAAAAGGAAATTGTTTTATTATCGAAAATAAATTAAATTCTATCTTTTAAAGCAGTATAATAACAAGGGTGAAAACGAAGATATTCTTTATTAACAACTTTTATGTAAGAAACTAGAAAATAAAAATATGACCGTAATTGCGAATGGGTGGTGCAAAGAAAAATTACAATATACTGTGAAAGTTTTGCGGTTAAATCATCAGAACAAAGTGTAAAAAAATTAGTCCATGTTTTGGCATGTTTAAAATTAATAGTACATAGATAGATAAAATAAGAAGATAAGAATGAGATAAGAAGATAAAAAGATTAATCACACGCCAAACATAATTTGTCTATTTTATATATTTTTTTAAAAAAATTTATTATTATAAATTTTATTTTAACAAATTTTATAAGAGCTTATATGAAAATCTAAATCATCTCCAAAATATTCGCCTCGGGAATTTAGCGTTATTTTAATTTATGAAATTAATTATTTAATAGCTATATTTATTTAAAGATAATATAATAAAAATAGAATTCCTATATAAATACGTCTCTAGTTACGTAGCAAAAAATATATAACAAATCAACGACCATTAAATATAATAAAATCGAATAAATATTGCCTGGAAATATAAAACAAATTAGAATATCTTGCCAATTGTTCGGAAACCCTGGTGCCTCCACTACCTCTTTGAGAAAGGAATTCGTTAGGGATTTCATTAAAGATAACTCTAGTACATCTAATATATATATAAATATATCGTATTTTCGGTTCTCTATTTCACGCACGAAAGTTTACGCTAATATCAGTAAGAAATATCCATAAGCTACGTTATAACGGTACATATATATACACGAATGCCAGAGTATGAATACGAAGCAACGTATCACCAGAGATAGATATTTTTTTAAGAGCCGTCATGGGTCTAAATGATAGCGCCGTAACAACGTTGAAATCTGATCGACTTCATCTTTAATACATAGAAGGCATTAAAGATTCCGTGTTCACTTACTCCGTCAGACATGGCGTTAGCCCGTAACATTCTGTAATATATAAATTATTTAATAGTTATGTTTCTACTTTATATGACATTATCTAAGAGTAAATTCGGATAATATTCTTTCGCTAATGATAGTGCAACATATAATACTATTTAATTATACATCGAGCCGTATATATAATTTCCCCTGAATGATTTCAAATTAGTAATAGCAATCAACTACTTCATAATTAGCGATATCATTATTTTATCGTTAGTTCATTTATATTATATATATATACCGTCCATTCAATACTTATTTTGTTCTGGGCGATGAGTAAAAAGTATCGGGCTGTGTTTAACTATCTGAATTAATAACATAATTAACATTCTTCTTTATAATCTATCGATATATTATACTAACACTAAAGGACTAATATAGTGGCAAGGGATCCCCATACGGAAGCAAAATTACCGTGTTTATCTAAATGTAAAATTTAATAAATAAAAAAATATTCTAAATGACCGACGGTTTCTGGACCCTGTAGAACCAGAACACAAGTGGTTTAGGAGTCCTTCTGAATCGCTATATGATTTCATTCCGCGTAGATACGTTAAATGTGTCATATGCGGACGAATCTTATGACGATTTGCGAGAAGTTGTCGAGTCTTTGGTTGAAAATCGACACTGATGATAGTGAGTATCCGCCTCGCGACAAAAACAGACGTTGACAGGTTCGTTCTCAGCTAAATTTGTAGGCACTCACATACCATGAGACTTCAGTGGAAATGTCGCGTATCAAATTTCTTCTTTAGCGTCCGACAACCTATGAGCACCGTAGAAGAGGGAGCTGAACGCCATATTCCGGTCGAGTGGAGCTCCGTTCTTCCCTTGAAACTCTCGTCTGTTTCAAGCGTGCGCGAGTTGCATCGTTTTGCGCGTATGATCTTCTGCGAGGCTAAACCAGAGAAAAATTTTTACTAATGTAGAAATATATAAGGAGGAAGGCGCCACTCTCGAATTAAGTAATTAATCAAATAAAGTAACAGCACACGACAAGAGATTTGTGGCGAGAAAAGATAGATATTATAGAAATAAATGATGCGGATTTAAGTGATACAAAACACAGGAACGAAGTAAGAGAAGAACAAGAAATTAAAAATATCTAAAAAAATTTTTTATCTATAGTCCATGAACTTAAATATAGAGCAGAGTAGTACGCTATAGTCGCGCTCCTTTATTAATGTCAGTTCTGTAATGGTGTGGGAGTATTGACATGGGTTGAACATATATTTATATTATATTTTTAATATCAGTTTCATCGTCCCTGTCGAAACGAATAAACTATATTCAATACGTCCCGTTTCTAACTATATTATTTTCTCTTCGATTAACGGGAAAGAATATTAGTAATTATTTTTTAATTTAATTATATTTATTTTATATAAAATAAACTTTTTATGTAACAGTTTTGTAATTTATTTATTACATTTATACTACCAATTGAAACTAGCATATTAATATTTTAATTAATAAATATGAAGTATATAAATAATTATTAATTAAATACCAAAAATATGGTATCGGATAGAAAACGATCGAAAATTACAAATTTTATTATGACCAAATAATTAAAAAATGAATAAATTTTTTTTGGGTTTAATATTTTAATATACGTACAAAATACATATACACTTTTTGGTTTCCTCTTTCATTTATTTTCTATTATATTATTTATCATACGTTCAACAGCTTTAAAAAGTTTGTTAAAAAAATCATGATTTTCAATAAAGGGAAGAACCAAATTAAACGTTCGACTAATCGAAAATCGGGACATTTATAATGTCCGTATATTTTACGATACCGTTTGAACGAGTTTGGAAACCGAAATGTATTAAAAGTATATCTTCCTCGGATTTCACGAAGAAAAGTAAATTGACCAAACAATTCCGGAATGGTAACTAAAGATTAAGTGTCCGTTTCTTATGTCTTATGTCTTCAAGCTTTCACTAACCGAAACAATAATTTATAATTAATAATAGAAGTACAGTTAATTTTATAATTATTGATTAAAAATGCTAATGAGGTTAATAAATAGTATAAATAATGAAATCATTTATATGGATGAAGTACTAACTGTGGAAGAATGAAAATAAACAACTTAAATAGTAATTATAATAATAATAGCCAGAAAAGAAAAATGACGACGTCACTGATTATTCGAAAAAAGAGTAATAATTGGAAATAAAAATAATAAATAAAAAAAATTATTTTTAAGAATTTGAAGATATAATGAATACAAAAATACGGATATATTATATAATATATTATATATATATTAAGTATATACTTATATATATAATATTTATATATATAATATTAATATTTAATATATATATATATCTCAGCAATTAGAATCGGTGTATTAAATCTAATTTCAACTTTCTCCTTCACTTGTCTATCCTTTCGAGAGAAACTGAGGACTAATTTGATCACCTATATATATTATATATATATAATATAATATATATATATTATATATATTATATATATATATAATATATATTAATATAATATTTGTGGTGTGTAGGCATTCGTGTATGTATATATTTATCTACTTAAGCTTTTATTTTTTTATTATTATTTTTTTGTCATTAAAACTTTGACTGAACAAGTTACTTAAAAAGTTTTATCAAATGAAAATGAAAGAATAATAATAGAATAATTAATATATAAATAAATAATAAATAATAAATAATAATAATAATAATAAATAATAAATAATAAATAATAAATAATAAATAATATAATAAATAATAAAAATAATAAATAATAAATAATAAATAATAAATAATAAATAAAAATAATATAATAAATAATAAATATAAATAATATAAAATAATAAATATAAATATAATTAAAAATAAATAATAAATAAATAAATAATAATAAATATATAATATAATAAATAAATTAATAAAAAATATAATAATAATAAAGTAATAAATTAAATTAAATATATATAATTATAAATTATAAATAATAATAATAATAATAAATAATTAAAATTTTAAATTTAATAAATAATAAATAAATATAAATTATAAATTTAAATATAAATAATAGAATCTCCGAAGCAGGATAGCGATAGAAAAAAGAATGACAACATATTAAGTGATAACATAGGTGACTGATAAGAGTTTGGGACCAATGACGTATCAGTAAGTCTGGGAGGATAAATAGATACGATACGGAATTAATATAAATAGTAAATAAATGAGAATATAAAATAAATTAAAATAATAAATAATAAATAATAAATAAATAAAAAAAAATAATAGAAAACCACGAATCTTGCTTTGAGACATTGGTTTTATTTTTAATACTAAAAATTAATTAAAAATAAATGAATAAACATTAATAACAAAAATAATAATAATATGCAAATATAATATTAATAATAGGAATGAATAGCAATTATAAATAATAAATATTTAAAATTTTAAGAAATAGTGGTTAGTTACAAAAACCATAATATTATATTATATATATATATATTATATATTATATTATATATATATATATATATATATATATTATATATATATATATATATATATATATATATATATAATATTATAATATATATATATATTATTATCCTATTATATATAAATATATATTATATTATATAATATTATATATATTATATATATATATATATATATATATAGATATATATATAATATATATATGTAAATAAAATAAATATATATATTATTAATTATAATTTATATATATATATAATATATATATATATATATATTATATATATATATATATATATATATATAATATATATATAAATATAAGCGTCTGTCGAAATATAGAATGACCTTCTGACATGGATTAGGTGGAAATTGAATATGTGAGGTTAAGAAAGAATTATCACAGACACTCGATTAGAGACTGATAAGTTGAAATAGCAAATCTCAAAGATAAATTATGAAAGAAGGTGGTGGAGCAATCTCCAGTGTTAAATATTATAAAGTAAGAGCATTCAGTAGCTATATGAATATATCATGGACATAAATTTTTAATGTATTTTTGATTTAAATTAAAATTTAAATCAAGGAGTAAAAATTAAGTAAAATTGCAATCTAAAACATAATACGACAAATATTTGATCATAATATACACCGTGGCGGAAGAGAAGCTGAACATCGAGATGTTCAAACGAACATCCGTGAGCTCGAAAAGAGGAGACAATATAAATGTTAGTATAAACTATAATCGCCTCTTACTGTATATTATATCTAATTTCAATATCATTTTTTGCTCCCTGTACACATTCTTTCATCATCATCGATACATCATTTCATCTCATAAAACGTTTTATTCAACACTACAAGTTGTTTTTTTTTTTAATTTTTCTCGATATATTAAACATAAATATGGTTTGAACAGACTATAGAAATACTCTTATAAAGGCATGAAAATACTCTTCTTCACATCACCGCCTCGAAAACATGATTGTATATCTGTATGTCTCTTATAAATAAATATCTTAGAAACAAACCTATTTAAAAATATTTTCTTTCACGTGAACTTTTATCATTATCGCCTCTTTAAATATAACTTTTTACAACGACGACGATCAGCACACCCATGGCAGATCCTCGGGCGAACAAACAAAACATACTGGTGAATTATGAACGATGTTTTATGGAAATTCCATCATTCGATCCTTACGAAACATCACTCATATTTAGAGGAAAAAACAAAAAGTTCATTGATAAATATATAGATTTTTAAGCGAGTTTTTTGCTCATAGATAATGTAATCTAATTAGTTCCGTAAGTTATTTATCTTGTTTTGTTCTTGACACCTCAAAATAACTCGCTTAAGGAACAAATCAATTATCTTTGCACGCCATCTCCCGAGAACGAGTGACGATAGAGTATACGTTTATCCCTCTTTAATTCCTCCACCATGCTCCCACCGAGCCAACACTGTAGGACGTGAATGCCCTTAATGATTTTTTTTACGTTAATTTATTTTTCATTTTCTTTTTACTTTTTAGTTAATATTTTTTTGATGAATTTTAGGTCTGTCTTTAAATTCCATTGGTCTCTCTAACGAATAAATCCAGTCTTTTTAGAGGCTAAACCATCTCCTCGACCTCTCTCAAATCCCCTCCGCCTCCCATACTCTCCCAAACAAGCAAACTCCTCAGAACTTACGAAAGAATAACTCGTAAATGATCATATTAACTCTATTCTCTTGCGCAACATCTCCCGAGAAGATAACACAAAAGATTACGCCATATCAATTTGTGCCCCGAAAGAACGTAAACACGTTGCGCGGTCATATAAAGATTTTCTTTACGCCTCTAGGGAGTACTTCTCTGCCACGCTCATTAACCTCAAAATTTTCCGTTCCTTAAGCGAGTTCCAATAATCCTGGATGCAAATTAGTTACTTCTATATATTATTCATCTTTTTTTCTAAATCTCTTTATGTCTCCCTTTATACATTCCCCGATTTTCTCCTCATGTAATAATTTTTAGAGGTAAACTAAACAAAAAAATCTATTTAAAAAAAACTAATCGCTCCAATAGTAAAGTCATAAATGATTCCTATCCATCCAAACTCTTCACTTAATACAGTGAACATTAGATTCGTAACAATATTAAATTCTTTGAGAGTGTCTTCTGCGTTAATTCTTCTCCGGAAACACACCTCTCCACTCTTCAAAATGGAATCAATAAAAAACAATCTATTTCTTCCTGCAGCACCATACTCCACGACACAAGTTAGATGTCAAGAGTGACGTCTCATCTTCGTGCCACCCGGTAGTTGTACACCGCTCAAAGAGGGTACCTTTTAAGATTTTTTTTTCGTTAAATTTAAAAGTGTAGCAAAAAATCGCTCAAAACATATAGGAAATGGGGGTCGTGCTATCAATTCTTAATATAAATATCGCCGTAAAGAAATCTTAAAGGTTCCCACTTACGCTTCGATCGGGGGTACAAAATAACGTAACAATTTTTACTTCTTCGGGAGATGTTGCAAAATAAAATTTTCGTTCCCTAAGCTAGATTTAGATTTTTGAACATTTTTTCAAATATCAAACGCATCCTAGGTGGTCCTTTAAAAAACATATTCTGTGTAATCTATTCTATAATATTATTAATTCATTCATTCCTTTTTTTTTAATTCTCCCGTCTTCCTCTTCATAACTTCTATGCTTTCTCTATGAGAAAACACAACTCACACACACTGCGAGTAACTAAACAAAAAATTAATTGACTATTCTCACAAACTTACGCAGAGAGCCATTCCCTTTAGGCCTATCTGAAAGCGATTTTTTTGCTTATCATCTTTAAAAATTTAACGTAAAAAAAATATTAAAGGGTATACCCTCTCTCGGTTCACTCCGGG
>JABUQX010102001.1:30000-54677 GCA_015478945.1 Trachelipus rathkii | reverse complement strand
AAATTATTTGTTAAATCTTCAAATTGAGTGTTTAACCGAATTTTCAGCATTTGAGAAACGCTAAGATTTCGTGCGCCGCTTCAATATATATATATATATATATATATATATATATAACGCATAACTATATATATATATATATATATATAATTTCAATCCAGCTTCTAGTAGATGGGAATTTTAATTTGAGGATAAAAAGTAGCACCAGGGTCTTTGACATGGAGAACACTTTATTAAACTGTCAACGTTTCGGAAAACACAGTTTACATCATCAGGCTAAAATATATAGAACAATAATTACAAAACTAAAAAACTTAAGTGTAACAAGCATTTTATTGATAATAATAATATAAGCAAAACATGATTGTAGTTCCATATATTAAACATTAATATTTAACCATGTTATTATAAAGTATACAAATGAAATGAGCTTGGAAATGAACAATAATAAGGTAACACTTCGGCTTAAGTTTTAATTATGTACATCGGAATCCATTTAACAATTCAAAAGATAAAAATATGGCTAACTATATCAATTTGCAATAAATTATCAAAGGACAGATTGAACCGGGAGACACTGGATAATACTTACAATTTAACGTTTTAGAAAGTTGGTATCGGACAAACTACTATGGTAACACATCTGACGGGTTAAAAGAGCAGCAACTTGTATGGTCCGCAGTCACTGTTTAAGGAAGGTTTCGTGTTGGCAATGTATAATGTTTCTAGAATGTGTAAGTTGGTTGTGGATTTAGCTTGAGACAGTATTGAAAAATTGGAAAAATTAAAGGGATGGTCTTTATCGTGCGAGTGGTTTCTTATTGCAGAAAGGTTGGAGAATTGAATGGTAGTTTTGTGCGGGAAGACACCCTCCTGTGCTCATCAACTCTCACACTGAGTTGGCGAGTAGAACTGCCAACATAGACGGCATTACAGTCGTCACATGTGAATTTATAGATAAGAGAGGAGTGGAGCACAGTGGGAATACCCTCTTTGTGATGGCAGAAGGAAGCTATTTTAAAGAACGAGTTAAAGGTTAGAATAATATTTAATTGTGGGAAAAAATTCATTAGGCAGTGATTAAGGTCTTTACGTAGTTTTATATGGATGTGTTCATAGTATGGTAAGGGTAAATAGAATTTAAGTTTTGGAGAAGTGAGAGTCAAAAGTTTTTGATCAAATTTGGAGGATAACAATTCTTTAATATATTTATGAATAAGAGAAGGGGAAAAAAATTGAGTTTGAAAAGGTCTAGTAGAAAGTTGAAATATAAGTGCATTAGGCTGTAATTGGATGTTAGATGAAAAGATCTGAAGATAAGAGTCCTGATACTATTACATCTGAAAACTAAAGGAATATTACTGAAAAAAATAATACCTAGGCCTGTGAATGTTTTTTTTCTATAAATGGCAGAGGAAAAATCTGTATAGGGGACTTTTTAATGAAGATATCTAAAAAAGGAAGGGAGTTATTAGTTTCATCTTCTCTGGTGAACGTTATGCTTGGTAATTGGGAATTCATATAATCAAAAAAGGGGGTGATTTTGTTTATGTTGGTTAAAAGCAAGAAGGTATCGTCCATATATCTCTTGTAGTGTGAAGGCTTGAAGGAGGGGGACAATTATTTACCCAGATCTGTTCATAATGGATTAGGTAGGTGTTAGCCAAGATTGCACTAAAGGGTGAACCCATAGCAAGGGAATTAGTTTATAAGTATAGTTTATCATTAAAAAAGAACGTGCGTGGCCAGCATAGGAGAGTTTTGAATTCTTTTTATCGAAACCATGAAAATTAGTGGAAGATTAAAAAATATGTTCGAAAAGGATGTCTATGGCCTTATCTATAGGTACATTGTTGTAGAGATTCGTACAAAAATGGTAATAAAAAAAAATTATGTAGGTCTATGTTAGAAAGCCAGTTTTTAAAACTATAAGAGTTTTTTATAGTGTGTTCGTAATGTTCAAAAGGGGTCAATAATGGAACTAGGAATTTGGCAAGCCTGATGATGGAAACTGTGTTTTCCGAAACGTTGACAGTTTAATAAAGTGTTCTCCATGTCAAAGGCCCTAGTTCTACGTTTTTATCCTCAAAAAAAAAAAAAAAAATATATATATATATATATATATATATATATATATATAACATATCTTCTTTCTTTCTTATATATATATATGCTTAACATAATAATAACCTTATATATATATATATAATAACTATATATATATATATATATATATATATATATATATATAATAACCACAGTATACTATATATATATATATATATATATATATATATATAACATATATATATATATATATATATATATATATATTTAACGCAAGGTCATCGATAATTTCTCTCTTCTTATGTATATATTTATATGCGTTTATTTATTTATATAACCTTACTACATATACTTTATATATATTTTACTTCTTCTATATATATATATATATATATATATATATATATATAGCAACATACATACTGCTATATAAACCTTAATATATATATATATATATATATATATATATATATATATATATATAATGAAATTTCCCATCAGGCGTTGTTTCAATATATTGTCAGGTCGAAAACTTATTCTAAAAGTTGATTTCGACCAATTTGAATTTCCACGAATTGATAGAGAATAATGATTTGCATACGGTATTAAATTATATTTCGTTTTGGAATTTAATACGCAAGAGTATGGTATGAATAAAGTAAGAAATTCTGAAAGTAAATCAATCCGTCCACTCGTTTACAATACTATATGATTATTTTATTTATTTGATTAAATCGACTGATAATACTAGGAATCAAACGCAAGCGGTAGTAAATAGTTAGGAAGCAAACAATACAGAGCTAAGAGAAAAATAAATAAACAAGCTGATAGCTGCAGCAACTGTAAACAATTGAAATGAAAAAAAAAACAAAATACATTTTAATTTATAGAAATTCGTTTTTAAGAAAGCTCTGAGCTAAAATATAAGAAGAGCAAAATAGAAATTATTTAATTTCTTATTCAGTAAAAAACAAAAGAAAAATAATTGTTGGAAAAGTAACACAAAATTATGACTTCTTCCGAGCCATATTTATGTAAAGATAAATAATAAAAGATTCACTAAACAGAAATGAGCTTTCTCTTATTTATTTCTCCCTGGTTTCATAAAAAAAATTAACACGCAAATAGGGAAAAGTAAAAGAAAATGATTTTCCTTTTTAATGGGAAGAATTATGTATGACCTTTCCCTTCGTGCCTTTCTATTGGTATCTTTGTTAAAAATGAGTTTAAATTACTTTCAGTTTGTTCGAAATTTTAAATGTTTAAATCAAATATTTTTGATAAGAAAATATCTAAATGTGGCAGAAGATGCCAAAAATATACTAAAATTAGCATTTTTCTTTTTCCAGCTAGATTTACAAATTTTCACTATTCTGCTTGTATGATACAATTCATATTTGCTAAAATAAATTAAAATAATTTTTAAAAATATTGTTGAGTTTTAAAACAAAAATAGATCTCAGTTGTACACGAAATTTAGCTTGAAATTCAAACAGTTATAAATTAGCTTAATATATATATATATATATAACCAATATATATATATTTACTATAACCTTATAATATATGCTATAATAATATATATACATATATACATAATATATATATATAATATGTATATATATATATGTTTATATATGTATTTATGTAGCATATATAGTATTGTTAACTTTATAATATAACTAATATGAAGCAATATGTATATATTCTTTTCTTTGCTATCTATATATATATATGTTATATGTATATGAAATATATATATAATATGTATAACATGAAATATAATATATAATATATATAATAATAATATATATATATATATATGTAACCTTAATATGTATGTATATATATATAATATATTTAATATATATATATATTATATATATATATATATATATGTATATATATTTATATATATATATATGTATATATATATATAATAATATAATAATATATATATAACAATAATACAAATATGTAGCATATATATATATAGCCAACAACTAACTACCGCTTGCTAACCGCTGCTGTTGAACATGAAGCATTAATCATTCAACAATAACAACATATGCTGAAAAATAAGCACCTGTCTACAGCCTTATATATATATTTATATGTTGCGGAGAGGAAGCACGCTGGGATCAATAACTATATAGCAACTTTTATATAGCAACATATATAACTATATATATATATATATGCTATAATATAATGCTTAATATAATGTAATATATATATATATATATAACTTATTAATAACATATATATATATAGCATATATAACCAATATATAATATATATATATATATATATATATATATATATACTAACTAACTGTAGTAGCACCAGCAACAACATAGCAATAATAATATATATAACTTAGTAATGTGGCAATAACCATTAACGTAATATGCATAGCAACTGTATAATATGTAATATAATATATATATATATATATATATATATATATATATATATACTGCTGCTGCTATATATATATATATATATATATATATAATAATGTATATATATATATATATATATATATACTGTAATATATATATATATATATGCTATATATATATATATATATATATATATAACAATATATATATATATATATATATATAATAGATCAATAGATTTGTTCTTGAGGAACTACTCAATATAAGAAATAAAGACGAACAAGAAGCTTTGCGATGTATCATTTAATTAGGACGTTTCGAGTTTATCAAAACCCATCATCAGCTAACATAAATTAAAATTACAGTAATATTATGAAAGTTAAAAATTAAAATTAATAATAATAATAATAATAATAATAATAATAATAAAAATAATAATAATAATAATAATATTAATAATAATAATAACAATAATAATAAACAATAACAATAATTAATTAATAATAATAACAATAATAATAATAATAATAATAATAATAATAATAATAATAATAATAATAATAATAATAATAATAATATCAACAGTAATAAAGAACAAAAAATAGTAGAAAAATATAAAACAATTTAAAAATAAAATTATATTAAAACTATATAACCTATATTATATTACCTGTTTAGTTGACAGTCAGGAAGAATGTACAAAAATAACAAAAAACAACTGCTTATACTAGAAGGGTTGGTTGGTTGTGTGTTGGTACATTTTTAAAATAAATTTAAATATACATTTGGCACAATAAGAGTTAATAAAAAAAAAAAATTCACAGTGATTAAAACGCGGGATTATTAAAGTAAAAATAAATAAATAAATTGAAACCAAAAACAAAAATAATTGAATTGAGGAGCCATATCTGGGTTAAGTTGCGGCTTTGTACTATGTATAATAGCTCTCGAGGATCGCTTCGTTCAAATAAACTTGACATGAAGAACTAACACCTTGAAGTTATTCTTTAGAGATATCATGACGGCTCTCTGAAGTGGGTCCTGATGGCAGAGTTTTCGGGTGAAGTTAATGGTCTGTTTGTTCTACAGGAAAGACCCATATGTTTTGAAATTTTTAGCTGCAGCTGTAAGCCTGTCTGATATACATAATAGGCTTGGCAGTCCGTACAATAGGAATAAATAACTGAGGACCTCAAATGAGCCAGTAAAATATCTTTCATTCTGAAAAAAATATTCATTTTAAAATCCTTGACAAGTATAAAAAATAACTTTATATCATGGAAAATTTAAAAAAAATTGATGATTTGAATGTTTTTAACGAGCTTCGGAGTGTTGGGACCGAAGTAAGGAATTTTTAGATAAACTACTTGCAATGATGAAGATCCACATCTGGCTGTTTGGGGCGAAAAAGGTCTTCCAAAATTTGTTGACAAATTCTAAAATAGTTGCTCTGGAAATAAATTGAATTTAGCAAACTGAGTTAAAATTGAACTTCTTTATGAAAATTTACCCAAGATGTTGAAAGTTTGTAAGCTCTAAGTCGGCAGGACAGTCCAGACAACTTGGCGCTCAGAGGAAGGAAGCTGAAAAATTGGTACCAAGCATGGTTGTGGTAGGCTTTCTATAGATGGAACCAGAAAAGTAATCCACAGTACGGTTCACTCTGACATAAAAAGGGCAATGAGTTATCATTCTCCTCCTCCATACTAAACCTAATATTCTGATGTTGAATGTTAAGGTAGTCTAAAAATTGTAAGGCATGACTTTGTTCTCTAAAAATCAAAAAACAATCATCAACATACCTTCTATAGAGTAATGGCTTAAAATCTGAGGGGCAGTTCTCCAACCAAGATCCCTCATGGTAGCACAAAAATGCATTGGCAAAGGTGGGACCAAGTGGTGAGCCCATTGCCATACCATCTATCTGCTTATAAAGCTGTGGCCATCAAAAGAGGAAAAGTGTATCATCGGTGGCGTTCCAAGAATTTCGAAAATTGATTCCTATTGAAATTACTCTATGTTCAGTTGACGGAAAAAGTCCATTGGTATGATATTGCGAGTCTCATTAACAGGTATGTTTGTGAACAGTGATTCTACATCAAAACTGATAAAGACCTACTCAATGGACAATGAAGAAACAAGATCAGAAAGCTGAAAGAATCTTTAAGAGTAAATTCATTATGTCAATGGCTGTATAATTGGCAGGAGAAATTTGGATACTTTATAAGTGTGGTAGAATTAATGGCTGAAAGAATCGGTCTAAGAGGAAGGCCTTGTTTATGCCAGGCCTTCTATATGGATTGCCCAAAATCCATATATATATATATATATATATATATATATATATATATATATGCTGTATAACATATATATATATATATATACTATCTTTATATAACAACATAACAGCCTTGTAGCCAGCATATACTGTAACTAGCAATAACCAGCCAGCCAATATGTATGCCTGTATAAACTTAGCAACCCAATATATTATTATTAGCATAATAACATATAATAGCAATATATATATACTAACTAATAATATGATATATATGTAACTAATATATATATATAATAATAACCATATTATATATAACTCATAATATAACTATATATATATACAACTAATAATATATATATATATATATATATATATATATATATATATATATATTTATATAATATTTATATGAACCTTAATATTGTAATAACAATAATAACTAATATATATATAACTATTATTTCCAATAACATAATATATATATATATGCTGCTATATATACTGCCTTAACATGTATAGATGCTGTATATATATATAGCATAGCTGCTCCAACAGCTTTGCTGCTGTATAGCAACAACCAGCCAGCAGCATGTAGCAACCAACCTTATATATGCTCCAGCAGCCATAACCTTTGCTGCTGCCTTAGCCCAACCTTAGCCAGCCGCCTTATGCTGCTATATATATATACTGTTATATGAATTGAGTAGGTAAGGCCAAAATCTAGGGATAGAAGTGTTGAGGTATCGGTCTCGGGTTTCGGTATTGTTAGTTCTAGCGGGATCGAAATTTTGGCGGGTACTTATATCGGTATCGTTGCCGGTACTCAGTTAAAAATTTCGGTATTGGTGCAACACTAACTATATATATTACCTATATATATATATACATATATATATATATATATATATATATATATATATATATATATATATATATATATATATATATATATATATATACTATATATATATATATATATATATATATATATATATATATATATACAGAGGGCACCGATCCGTTACTCCGTTACCCCACGGAACTAGTTTTTCAGTAACGGAGTAACGGAATCGTTATTTTCTTTCATGTAACGCTCCGAATGAGTTCCGTTATTTTTTTTTCTCCGTTTCGTCCGTTACATTTTGTTCGACTTTCTTTGAATGTTGATAGCCAATTGACCCCCCCGATCAAGCTAAAAAATCCTTTTATAATATATATATATATATATATATATATATATATATATATATATATATATATACATTATATATATATAGCAACCTTCTATATATTCTCTACCATATATATATATATATATATAGGGTGCTTTAAAATTATAGTAAAAATTTTTGGTAAATGAAAGAAATGCAAAAATAAGGTAAAAGGTTCCTATATAGGTATGACGTAATGTGCTTAGTTTCCGTCTAGCTGTCTGTATGTGTTTTCTAAATATTTTGTATCTACAGAAACCAAGTAGGTTATAAACCCTATATTTGGGATGGGTACTGTTGTGTGTAGTGCTAATGACGACAAAAGAGTATCAGATTTACTATAAATTTAAAAATGGTGGCCGTTAAAAAGTATTTGAGGCGACATTCCATGAAAAGCGGATGACTTAGGTTTAAATGTTAAGGAACCAAAAAATACCTATTGTTGTACGCAGAATCATATGGTATAACATTTGAAAATTATGACTGTACAATAAAGGAGGAAGTGTAAATTTTAGTAGTGGAAACATCTCATTTTAAACTAACAACTCCTCCACAAGCAACTACTCCTTCCATTAAACATTTCAGCACATTGTTGACCAAAGCAACCAATTACACAGTATACAATAAATGCACTGTTTTGTTTGTGTTACGCATTACAATGTAACTCAAACTGTGTGTGTGTCTCTTACGTGTTTCTTTCGTTATTGAATATGGATCCCGTAATTACCACGTGTATTCATACTCTGAACTAGCCCCGACATGTATCTAATGTATCAAGGATGGCACGCTTTACCTGCAAAAGTTCCGTAGCCAAGACACGTTTGTAATAAGAGAAATATCCCAAGCAATTTGTCCAAGCGCAAGTTTTTTTTGCCACTATTCATCAACGCATATTTGAAACAGGGTATTTGCAGTTAAAAGAGAGAACACTAATGCAGGCAGACCCCGATCTACTAGGACTGTTGATTTAGAAGGAATTAGTTCTTAATGAAATTTCTGAGCATCCTGGAAAAGAGCACGCGAGAATTGTCAATACAGTTTAATTCGACTAATCTAGTATTTTGGAGGTTACTACACGAGTAACGTTTCACCCGTACCACGTCTATCAGGTGCATACTCTATTGCCACGTGACTATGCTCCTGTTGTTATTTGTTAATGGTTTTTGAACAAATGTTCTGCTGACCCAAACTTTTTGGCTGAAGGTTTTGTTACCGACGAGACTCACTTTACAAGAAAAGCTATTGTTAAAACGTTCATAACAGACACATTTGGGCAGACTGAATCTCGTTTCGATAAGCAGAATCGTTCGCTTATCAGTTTCAGTAACGGGCGGGAATTTTTACATGATCATGTACATGCTTGGAGCTTTCTCCCAGGCTTAATGGGCATAATCTACTTAAACCTTTGAAACATGAACTCCGTACCTTATTTGATTGTATTTTCTTTCCAACACATGTGGTTTATGCATGATGGGGCTCCTGCACATAGTGCTGCAGTTTGTGAACACTGCATGAGACCTTTCCCAATCAATGGATGGGTCGAGGTGGATTCCGTGGCCAGCAAGGTCATCAGACCTAAATCCTTTGGATTAACCCACGCTTTGGGGACCCCCAATCAATCGGCACGTTGAGGACCACCCGGTTAGGATTATGAACTGAATTAGAAGGATCAAACAGACTCTTATGGATTATTTGAACGGGCCCCGACAATCGATGAAAGCGCCTGGACGCATGCATTGGGAACAGCGGAGGTCATTTTCAACGCACCACTCTTTGGTTTTGATATCAGGTGCTTTACGACATGTTTTATGTTGCCCCTTCTAAAGTAAACCTATCATACAATAATAATATGTTTATTTACACATCCTTCTATTTCGAATGAGTTATTCGTTCCTCAAATACTTTTAACATACATTTTTAATTTATGAAGTTTAACTTACTTGGTTTGTAGATACAAGATATTTAGTAAAAAGAAAACACATACACAGCCAGACGGAAAACTAAGCACATTACATCATGCCTTTATAGGGGACTTTTACATTTATTTTCACCTTATCAGTTACGGAAAAATTTTTACCATAATTTTGGTTACAGTGTATATATATATATATATATATATATATATATTTATATATAATATATATATATATATATATATATTACTATATATCTTCTATATATATATATATATATATATATATATATATATATATATATATATATAACTTAACATATATATATATAAAGAATAAGGAGAATAGATAGTAATGAATAGGATGGTGCTTTCGCAACTGATGAGATGAATGTAACTAGAGTGTGAGGTAGAAGAACACTTCGAAAATCTCTGCATAACATTGGCAGTAATGAAGGGGTGATAGTGAATGTGTGTGGGACTTTTTTATTAATTAGAAGAAAAGATTTTAGGCATGATGTCATTGAAGGAGGAGGTAATGTGTAGGGAGCGAGAAAGTTGAAGAAGGTAAATCTTCAAGTTGGAAAATTACTGGTGAAATGATCAAGAGCTGATGCGAGATGGTGATTGATTGGTTGGAGTTGTGTAACAAAATGTTTATAGAGAGTATAGTCCGAGGGATTGGAGAGAGCAGTAATAGTACCATATATAAGAGTAAATGAGATAAAGGGTAACTGTAGGAATTAATAGGGAAATTAGTTTATTAAGTGTGGTAGGGAGAAGATTTATACTTATATTTTGGTCGAAAGAATGCGTCAGTGACTGAAGGACTGATTCTGTGAAAGAACAAGGTGAAAAGCTTAGAAGTGTTTAGGATCGCTGCGGATCAAATCTTTACATTGAAAAACAGAATGAGAAAATGAGGGAGGAGAAGAATAAATTGCATTTAGGTTTTGTAGATTTGCATACTGGCGGAGTGTTATTGATATATGGTGTTGGTGGTAAGGTTCTGAATGGAATCAAAAAAATCTTATGGCGATAGTAAAACGTGTGTAGAATATATGGAGTTTTGAAAGTGATTGTTTAATATTAATAGCGGAGGGAGGAGGGGATGTCCTATGTCTTCTTGGTTGTTAATTTGTATATGGATTGGGTTAAAAAGAATTAGAGGTGGGATGTCAGGGGATGGTGTATCGGGGTTGTGGAGTCGTTTTAAAGTTTCAAACTCTCCACTCTTCAAGTGACTCCCGACTCCCATCCAAACTCCTACTCCAGTCTCAGTTGAATGACAGACCCTGGAATAGAGTGGAGGATCCCTACCCACCAATATATGCAGCGGATGATTTGGTTTTGTGGCGAATCTGAGAGGGATTTCAGAGGATTGGTAGAGATTTGGCATGGTGTGTAAAGAAAGTAAATGTATAAATAAGAGTAAGGTTATGGGACTGGCTCAGTGTAGCCTCAGTGTGAAGTAATGCTAGATGGTGAGCAGCTGGAACAACAAGTGTCTGAGTTTAAATCTTTAGTATACATGTTGGATGAAAAGAGGAACGGATGATGCGCAGAGTATGGTAGGAAAATTGTGAATGCGCAGGAGGAAGGTGCCTGGGTGCAATTATATCGTTGGTGGATTCAAAGGGTAAGTCTTTAGTGCTAGGGTCTTACATGAGGTATGTTTTTAATAATAATTTATTTAATGATAATGTTGAAATTTAAATTACAAAATAAATAGCCCAAGATGCCGTAATTAATGTTATATTGAAAAGCAAAAAGTAACGGAGTAACGGATAAGAGATTCAATTTACTTTCCTTTCAACTAAAATATGGTGATTAACGA
Organism: Trachelipus rathkii; assembly: GCA_015478945.1. Lineage (NCBI taxonomy): Eukaryota > Metazoa > Arthropoda > Malacostraca > Isopoda > Trachelipodidae > Trachelipus > Trachelipus rathkii. Next base: position 42,964 of record JABUQX010102001.1, on the reverse strand, counting down.
TAACGCAACTACTTTCCGAGTAACACGGAGTAACGCGATAACAGGCTCCGGCTCCGGCTTAGGCTCCGCAGCTCTGTATATATATATATATATATGCATATACTACATATATATATATATATATATATATATATATATATATATATATATATATATTTCTTCATATATATATATATATATATATATATGTCTTTTTATGCTTATATACTATATATTTGAACACTTAATCGTACTAAATTTATAGAGAATACTAGTCCTACTCTTGTTATAGATATATTTATTATTATAAGGTGTAACGCATGGGAATAACGGTGAGGCCTTTATATGATGAAATTAAGATAAACTTTGCCACGCCTTCGATATTGTACACGGGATTTTGGGGGGCGGCAATCCCTCGCATTTGGACGCGCACGCACACACCATCACCAAAACATGCCAGCACTTATTTGATTGCTTATATACAGACCTGCGCACTTATATAATAAATATATATATATATATATATATATATATATATATATATATATATATATATATATATATATATATATATATATATATTACTACCAAAACTATAATATATATATATATATATTTAAAAACTAATATATATATATATATATACTATATGTATATATATATATACTCTTCTTTCTTTCTTTAACATATATATGTATATATATATATATATATATATATATATATATATATATATATATATAATGTAATATATATATGCTCTTTATACTAACTATAGTATGTATATATATGCTTGTATATGTATATGGATGTATATATACCTTCTTTGTAATAGCAACATATTTATCTTATATATATGTATCTATAACTAACTAACCTTGTATAACAACTAACCTATATATATATATATGCTATATATATATATATATATATATATATAATATAACATACTAATATATATGTATATAATATTAATATATATATATGTAATATAACATAATAAATATATATATATATATATATATATATATATAATAATATATGTATATATATATGTATGTATAAATATAATATAATATATATAGCACTATATATATATATATATATATATATATATATATATATATAACCATAACATATATATATATATAGAATATATTTATATATATATATATATATATATATATAATATATATATATATACATATATATATAATATATATATATATATATATACATATATATATATATATATATGCATAGGGAACTAAAGCTTTAAAAATTGCGTTAGACCTAAAGCAATTATGGGTTAATTATTTTATTTAATAATACTACATTTCTTTATTAAGGGTGAACTCAAGCTTTCGTGCACGTTTTCGTGCACCTCTATCAAGAGACTGAGAGACTATCATACTTTCAGAGAGGGGAACATATGGGGAAGGCTCTAATATATAATGCTGTAAGGGTGTCTAATTTTATATTCTTAGGTTGGGTTGAGTACAATTGGATATAGGATGGTTGGGAAGATTGTTTTCTTTATACTGAAAAAGTAATATTGTTGGAATTGTGCCAATTTAATAATGTGTTGAGAAATGGGAGAGTGTCGTTTTCCTAAAGTTCGTAAGTGAATGTGATGGAGGGGTGTAATTGGTTAATGAAATCGAATAAGTTAAGGAAGTTGTTTTGTTTTGGTATAGCGACAAACGTCGTCTACGTAGCGTAGCCCAGTGATATGAAGTGAGTGCGTGAAGGGTATGATGTAATTGTGTTCTAATAATTGCATACCATAGTTAGCCACCCTTATAGCCTTATATATTAGAGCTTTCCACATTTGTTCCCCTAATCATCTCGAAACCGAAACAAAGCTCCTTTATTCCACGTTCACAAAATTAAATTACCCACCCTATATAATAAATAAAGCATACCAAAAAGCCAAACAAAAATATTACCACCCACCCTGCACCAATACCAACCTAAACAAAACCTTCCTTCCTCTACCCTACAAAATTGACCAAAACATTAAACAACACCTACCAAAATCCATCATAGTCACTCAAAATAATTCGTTCACCCTTAAACACTCCCTTAGACACCTACATCACAAAACCTCCAAACCCATTGAGTATATCAAATCTCTTGCTTCAACTGTCCCTCCGTTTACATAGACGAAACAAACGACCTCCATAGAAGAACCTACCAACACAAACAAGACCTTATTAAAGACAACATAAAATCAGCTCTCACTCACCACAGATCCCCCAAAAAAATCCCAATATAAACATCAATAATAACACTATATTAAAAAAATACCAATAACACCCAAAAAGGGAAAGTAATAGAACCGGTATATATTTATTTACAACAAAAATAATTTCAACAAACAACCTGGTGAACTTAAAATAGACTCTTTACAAAATTCAATAATCCTATCTTCAAAATACTTCAATCAATTAAAAACCGAACACACAACCAACCAAATCTATTCCCAAAATCTATCCAGACCATGAAAGTATGATAGTCTCTCAGTCTCTTGAAAGAAGTGCACGAAAACGTGCAGGAAAGCATGAGTTCACCCTTAATAAAGAAATGTAGTGTCATTAAATGAAAATAATTACTTACGTTAAGTTTAAACCTAATTTTAAAATTTTATTAATGTTTTATTTATTTTTTTTATATATATATATATATATATATATATATATATATATATATATATATATATATATATATATATATATATATATATATATATATATATATATATATATATATATATATATATATACTATATATATATATATAGATATATATTAACTATATATATATATATATATATATATATATTCTTTTATATATATATATATATATATATATATATATATTTAACTAAAATACCTTTTAACGTTAATATCCCCTTTACAGGGAGACTTACAGGGGGGACCCTGAATCGAACTTTAAGGACGGCTATCCAAACCAGCGCCACCAACGTGTTCGCAGTCGAGTTTAATTCTTGCCCCAGGTAGATAAAACTCCAACGGCTACTACGAGGAGGATTGAACCAGCGTCTTCTCGTATGAGAGTCGGGACCCAACCTCTTGCTGCGCCACGAGGCGTTCATATATATATATATATATATATATATATATATATATATATATATATATATATATATATATATATATATATATATATATATATATATATATATATATATATATTTATATATGTAAAATATACATATATATATAACTAACTTATATATATAGATATATATCGATATAACAATATATGTAATATGCCTTATATATATATATATATATATATAAATACATATATATGGCAGCGCTGCTATGCTGCTATAACTGCTGCTGTTAACTATATAATAATATATATATATATATATATATATATATATATATATATATATATATAATTTTAAATAAGTGCCGGACCTCGTATGTTTCGGTGATGGTGTGTGTGTGGGCACTAGTCTGACCGACTGTAAGTGCTTGCCGCCTCCCAAAATCCCGTGTACAATATCGAGGACGTGGCAAAGTTTATATTAATTTTATCAAATAAAGGCCTCACCGTTATTCCCATGCGTTACACCTTATAATAAATATATCACACCGAGGGACTAGCATTCTCTCTCTCTCTCTCTCTCTCTCTCTCTCATATATATATATATATATATATATATATATATATATATATATATATATATATATATATATATATATATATATATATTTTTTTTATATTTTTCTATATATATGAACTGCTATCTACTATTAACTCTTATGTATATATATATATATATATATATATATATATATATATATATATATTAGTAAGTGGGCAATATCGACTTGTGAAAAAGCCAAAAAGTAGCAAAAAAGCGCCAAATCAGATTTGGCGCTTTTTGGTAGATTTCGGCTTTTCGTCTAACCAGATTGTATATTTTTTCCCACCGAGTCCGACTTTGGGATCTATGATCCCAAAATTTGAGGTTGCGAACCCATTTTAGGATTCTTTTTACTTTTCCATCTTTTTAGTAAGGGTAAAGTTATCGTATACCCCTGAAACTTGATATATTTATAGGTAATGATGTAAGCTCGTCGTAGACGAGGTTACGTATGTTTTGTCTAGGTTCAGCTGGTTCGATCTCTGAGGAATTACTTCTTAGAAAGTAAAGGATTTAAATTTACTTTGCAACCACATACACGTAACTTCGTCTACAACGAGGTTGCGTTACCATCTAATTGGGCTGTAGCTATCATAAAGTTTTAAGATCGCCTTTTTATGGATTCGAGAGCACATAAAAGGTTGAAATTTAATGGACCTATAGGTGATGACGTAACCTCGGCATAGCCATGGTTACGGAAACTTGTTGTAGCAGTATGCTGGTGCAATCTCTGAAGAGCTACTTCTTAGAGACGTCATATCCTTTTCAAATTTGGTAACCCTTCGAATCTCTGAGGAGGAACTACTTAGAGATATCGTATCTCCCTCAAACTTGGCACCCCAACAGTTGGGGATGTCGCCTTCCGAGAGCTGAATTTGAGCGCAGCTACGCCCGTGTAAGGATGAGGCTGAGCCCCAAAACTTGGAAATGGTTGTAGATAGGCGAAAATCACAGAGTGCATAACCCGTATGTTTATTTCGTCAAATACACTGGTTAAATATTTGCATAATAAGAATAAAGGTAAATTATCATTGGTATGTTATAGATATGATAGAAAAGTAGGGGAGTAGGTTACGTTTTGTGATATAATGTTAGTTACTTTATCGATATTAATCAGTGTACTTTGTTAATGTTGGCAGTTTATTCGTTCGTAAGGTATGTTATGTTCTTAGTTTAGGTGATATTATGTCAGCTTTGCTGATGTTAAAACTTTGTTACGTTAGCATTTATTCGTTAGTTAGTTTAGATTAGGTTCAAATAATTTTTTTTTATGTTTTGTTAAATATTACAATGCCAATGTAGAACTAGCATTGATATGTTGGAAAAGTGGGGGAGTAGGATACATTTTGTGATGTTATGTTGGTTACTTTACTGTTGATAAGCAGAGAACTTTGTTAATGAAAACAGTTTATTTGTACGTAAGATATGTTAGGTATGTTATGTCACGTTATGTTATGTTAGCAATGGTAAAGTTTATGTTAACAGCAGTTGACAAGCTAAAACTTTGTTATGTTAGCATTTATTTGTAGTTCAATATGTTAACTAGGTTATGATACGATAAATATTACTATGTTAATAATAACTTAACATTGATATGTCATAGATGAGAAAGAAAATGGGATATAGGCTAATTTTATGGTCAATGTTAGTTACTTTACTGTTGATAAGCAAAGAACTTGGGTAATGAGAGCAGTTTATTCGTACGTAAGGTATGCTAAGTGTGTTATGTTCTGAGTTCAAGTAATGTTATGTAGGCTTTATTGATTTGAACACTTTGTTATGCTAGCATTTATTCGCTGATTAGTATGATAGTTATGTTAGGTTATGATTAATTTTTGTTAAGTTTTGTTAAATATTACTATGCCAATGTAAAATTAGCATTGCTATGTTGGAAAGTGGGGTTAATTTGAGTTTTGCGTGTAATGTTAGCTACTTTACCTTTGAAAAGTATGGAACTTTATTAATGTTAGCAGTTTATTCATACGTAAGGTATGCTAGGTTTGTTGTTTTACATTATGTTTTTAGTTCAGGTTATGCTATGTTAGCTTTATTGACGTGTAAACTTTGTTATGTTAGCATTTATTAGTTTGTCAGTTTGATAGTTAGGTTAGGTTATGATAATTTATATTACTATGTCAATGTTAAATAATATTGTTATGTTATAGATATGTCGGAAAAGTTGGGGGTACGCTAAGTTTTACCATGTAATGTTAGGTACTTCATCGAAATTACTCACTGAACTTTGTCAGTATTAGCAGTTTGTTCATATGTAAGGTATGATAGGTAAGTTATGTTCTTATTCAGATAATGTTAGGTAGGCTTTATTGATGTTAAAACTTTGCTATGTTAATATTTATTCGTCGGCTAGAGTGTTTGATAGCTAGGTTATGATAAACTTTTGTAAAGCTTTGATAAATATTACTATGTCAATGTAAAATTAGCATTCCTATGTTGGAGAAGTTGGGTTAGTTTGTTTTTTGTATGTAATTGGAAATCTGCATTAAGGCAGAAGGTGGCCATTTTCAACACTTCCTTTAATGACAGTGAAACATAGAAAATTGTTTATGTTAAGTAATACTTGGTATTATCGTATCCAAATTTTAATTTCCTTTCTTATTATTTTTTTATTTTTTATAATTCACTATTTTATCTTTTGTCATAAAAAAACTTTCATTGTATAGAGCATGACTGTAGAGGCAACATAATAAATAATAATATATAACTATCAACATTTTTAATTTAACACCCTGTATCTCATAAAATATGGTTTTCGGGACACATGTCTACATAAACTTTTCTATTGTTTAGATGTCCCTTGTCCAAGTGAGTCCCACACATTTTGGTACATTCTATATATATATATATATATATATATATATATATATATATATATATATATATATATATATATATATATATATATATATATATATTTTACTCTCTGATTTTAGTTTTTTATATATATATATATATATATATATATATATAGTATCTGAATGCTCTTTAAAATGAATAATTGAGAAAAGAGTTTTCATATTGAATGTTTGTTCGTTACAAGTAAAAACTTTTAAACCCAAACGGATTTCATTTTATTTTATTATTATTTTTTTATTACTTTGAAGATGCAAAATGTATTTATTCAATTTTCACTTTTTATAAGAAGTTTATTGTTTGAATCGTTTTTATGTTATTGAAAATAAAATTTTCCTTTGTCGAGACGAATCTTTTCATTGGTATTTTTAAATGCCTTTGCTTCATTTTTTTCTTTATATTCATAATTCGTTCAGGAAAATATTAAATTTTTGCTCTTGTATAAACAATAAAACGCGCTGAAAAGGTTGAAATTTTATATGCTTGACGTGAAAATGATATTTATAATACTTTTAAGTTTTTACTTTCCAAATAACTAATAAATAAATTGGAAAACTCTAAACTATAGAGAAATTAATAGATTGCTTAGCAAATTCTAAAGATAAAGAAAAAGTTCCAAATTTTATTCGAAGTTCATAAATACAAATGAACTCTGAGATCTCTGACCTCATATTACTTCTGCAAGTCTGAATCTTAATTGAATTAAATCTTTTTATCCTTAAGAAAAAAATAATTCAGCAAACGTTTCATTAATTGAATTGAATTCTTAATTGAATTAAATCTTTTTATCCTTAAGAAAAAAATAATTCAGCAAACGTTTCATTCAAGCTTTGCCTTTGTAATATAAAGCAATTACTCAGCAACTATTGATAAATTTGACTGAACAAATAATTAATCAACGCTGTCAGTCATTTTCAATGCGAGAAGATCGTTCTTTTCTCACTGAAAAGGAAAAAATGTAAAAAAAAACTTTTGACTTGATACTTCATATATTTTCCATTCCCGTGAGATTTATTTGAAAATTTCCCCAATCTTCAAAAGGAGAGGCAGAAACTTATGATCAAAATGAAATCTTTTTTTATTTGTATCGCATTAGGCAAAGTGTAAATTATAAGTTAGAATCATACTTATATATATACTATATTATATAATATATATATATATATAGTATATATATATATATATATATATAATATATTATATATATATATTATATATATATATATATATCATATAATCAATATATATATATATAAGATATATATATATAAACTATATATATATAATATTTATTATATATATATAATATATATATATATATATATTATAATATATAATATATATATATATATAGTATATATATATATTTATATTATATACTTATTATGGTCTCACATTAGCTGCGGAGAGATGTCAATTTCAATAGAATGCTGCTCACTTATTTTGTATTGTTCTTAGATTTACAATTGCCAGCGGAACTCCAATGTTCAAGGTCTTCTTTTAAGTGATACATCATTCGCTATTCTATTACCTCAGTCCTATACAAAATGTACCTTTTCTATTTATTAATAGTTACTTTAATCATCTCCCCATCACCCTTTGGGTTTGCTTTTGCATATTGCCTACCATTCGGATATAAAAAATTTCTTAACAATCTATCATTAATCATTCATTTCTAAACAACGTATCAATACCATTCTTAATTACCCCTTGATTTCCTTTCCAATTTTTCTATCAGAACATTCCTAATCCTATTCTTTCTCTTTACTCCACAAATTTATCTCGTAAAACCTTTTCATTTCCAAAAACCTCAAATTATTTTTTATTTAAAATTTAATGTCCTCCTCTTCGGCATCCATACAGAAGAGTTGGAACAAATATACACTCAAACAATTTCATTTTTACCTTCCCAGATAAATTTTACATTTATCCATAATTCTCTAAGGCTAGTTTAAATACTCTTTCATCCTCAACAATTTCTCATGGTCAAATTTCTTGTTTCATTACTCCAAGGACTCAATATACATCCTAAGTAACCTAAATATCTGTAGTCTCTGTTAGCTTTCCCCGTTTCTCTTATTTGATTTCCAACCCAATTGAGAAATCGAATTCATTAGTTTTGCACTAATATCATAACGTTTACTTTAGCAGGATTAACACCTTATAATCCTTTTCGTTGGCACAATTGTTTCAAACAACCAACCAGAACCAATACTAGCGCATCACAGCAAAAGGTAAAACACTTATTCCAATGACCCCTCATACATTTTTAATAGCTTCGTAAAATGTTTTTTTCTTCAGCTCTATATCTGTATCACTCAATAAACTTATTCCTTTGTAATTAGAACATCCTCTTCAGCAGTAAAAAAGTCTTCCAAGCTTAATCTTAAGCAAGCATTAAAATTATCTCCTTAGCCCACTCCACGACCACAATTTCCCCTTTCTATTTCTTGCTGGATGGAACTAAACCCGAGCGTTTTCCTCTTTAGTTTCAGCAAATTCACTTTACGATTTCATTTTGTAATATATCTCACGTTTTCACACCTTGTCTCCTAATCCCTAAATTCTAAAACTCTAACTTGTCTTTCTTTCCTCATCTTTCAAACACCCTCCCGCATTTAGTATTCCTCGAAATGTTCATTCCATCTTTCATCAACTTCCGTATCATCTGAAACAACATCCGTCCAGAGTCTTTAAAACTATTTATAACATCTTCCTTTGCTTTCGAAACCTTTTTGAATCTCCTTCAAAAATAGTTCATTCTTTTTCGGATTAATTTCACTATTTGTTCCAATTCCACCTTTCTTACGCCTTTCTTTGCAACTTTTACCTTTCCTTTAAACTTCAATTCGCATCTCATATATTCTCCAGGCTTTCTGCTATTTAAAAGCCCAAATGTCTTGTTTAAAACTTCCATTTCCTTTTAATAATTAACTCCACTTCTTGTACGTCCACCATTTCACTGCATTTATTTTTACTTTCCTACGCAATTTTACCTTTACGCCTAAACTGCCTTTGAATTTATCATTATTGGTTTCCTTAAATGATTTCATTCTCTTGAACTCTTTCTATCGCTTTTTCTCGTTCATTATTTCCATTATTTCTTCAAATAAGCCTGTCACATTTGGTTGAAATTCTTTATTTTCTAATTTCTCTCTCTTGTAATTATATAATCCACCAAAAATGTTTTTTCCTTCAGCTTCTTCACACAAAACTTTGCTTCTACCGAATAATGTCGCATATAACCAAGCTGCTACCTCTAAGGCGCTCACATCCAGCAACCTATCTTTCTCGACTTGTTTCTCATTTACAACGTCATTCTTTTATCAACCATATGTCCTCCAATTACCATATCGTCTAGCAGAAAAATAATTCAGGCAACTTTTCTCCATTTCATCCTTACTACTACTCAAAAAGGCCAACTATTCCTTTTACTTCTACATCACCCACCATTTACTTTAAATCGCGTAACAAGCACACACTTTATCATTTTATTAAAACTACAACACAAATCGTTTAGTTCTTCATAAATATCTATACCTTCTCTGTTTCTGAACTCTTTTCACTCACCCAGAAACCAAACCCCTGTAGATACAAACAATTCTTCCATCATACCTTCAGCTAGTCTCCATCGAACATATTTACATATTTACACACACACAATATATTATATAATATATATATATATATATATATATATATATATATATATTATATATATATATACTATATATATATATATATATATATATATATATACTATATTCAGTTCCTCCTCCCTCAAACACTAGCTATATCTCTATCTCTCTTGCTCCATCATTAACACCTGCTTACATTCGGGAAAGCAATTTTTGAATTTCGTTCCATATTACCCGCTTCATATCTTCTAATATCTCATTAATGTCCAACTTTGTCAACATTCATTTATATATATATATATATATAGTATATAATATATATATATATATAATATATATAATACGTATATATATATATATATATATATATATATATTAATATATATTATATAATTATTATATGTAAGAGATTGATGTATATAGTTTATATAATATATAATGGCTATCTCTTATTTTCTAACTTTAAATTTTTAACACTCATCAATAAAATTGTTTGTAAATATATATCCGTAGATTCAAATATCACTTAATTTGAGGGTCGTTAAATAGTGCAAGGCATTAAAAGTTGGAAAATTTTATATTATTTCAAATTGAAACAACCAATAAACATTTTCGGATTACTTTTAAATTTTTTATTTCTAGACAATTAATTACTAAAAAAAAAAAAAAAAACTGATCCAATCAGTTGCCAATATGCAAATATGTCTGGAGTTAAAACTGATGGATGCACCGGCTATGGTTGGTAAACATGAGGGACTTGTTGCTTTGATAAAGAAAAGAAAGGACGTCTTACCCAACATAATGCATTATCACTGTATAATACACCAGTAGAATTTATGAGCAAGATCTTTAAGCTTTGAGGAAGTAATGAAGACTCATAAAAGTGGTGAACTTCATCAGATTACAAGGTCTCAACCACATGGAATTTCAAAAAATTTGTCCGAGATATATTCACAGCATGAAGATGTTGTTTAAAATTCTGACGTTCTTTGGCTTTTCAGAGGGAAAATGTTGGAGATGTTCTTTAACCTGAAACAAACCATCCAAGCTTTTATGGAAAGTAAAGGAAAACCTGTTTTCTGAGCAAGTTGTGATTCTGAGTGGCTGAGCCTCATTTTTGAATTTTCAAAGACATTGTGTTAGTAAGAATCGTAACTATCTGAACACGAAACTTCAAGTTAAAAGATTAATTGATACTAACCATGCTTTTCGATAGCATCAGATCTTGTTGAAGAGAGACCTTAATTTGTAAGAATGCAGGCTTCACAAAAAAGATTCTTCATTTCCAAACACTCAAAAAAAGTTATATTTCTGCATTAGTAGATCTGAAAGAACAATTTATGTCAAGATTCTTAGAATTCAGAGAAAATAAAATATTGATCAACTTGTTTGTTAGGCCTTTCACCATATCACCTGAAGATGCGCCACAAAGTATGCAAATGGAGCTAATCAACATACAATGCAACAGCAATTTGCAAATCAAATTCAATTTGGGGATATTTGATTTTTATTCCAAGTATATCAATGAGGATCTTTTTCCGACCATTAGACAGCACGCCTTGAGAATGATGTCGCTGTTCGGAAGCACTTGCCTGTGTGAGCAGTAGTTTTCAAGGATGAATGTTATAAAATCAAAAACCAGGACCAGAATAACTGACGACCACCTTGAAAAATATACTTCAAAGTTGGAACATCGAACATTTGAAAAAATACTCCTCACTTTAGTCTCTGGCCAGTGAATGTTGACTGAGTATGTGGACACAGTTGGAACACACTAAGAAGAATCTTCACGTAATAGCCAGAAGCAGAGAATTTCCTCTATCCTCTACCGATAGCTCAGTGATAAGAGCATCTCGACCAACACGGGCGGACCCAGGTCTTATAAATTGTTGGGCGGAAAATGATCGGGCTTATTCTCTCTTGGGCCTTAGCTGCACCTTACTCAGCATGAAAAATGATTACAACCCTTTCCTGAATGAGATCTCTAGCCCGTGAGGGTGATGTTAATTAACTGTAAAAAAAAAATCTAGTTTCATTAAGTTGTAAGTAGAATTTTTCAATTCCATCTATATTATATATATATATATATGTATATATATATATAATATTTATATATATATATATATATAGTTATATATTATATATATATTGTAGTATTATATATATATATATATATATAATATATATATATATTATTGATGTATACTATGTATTATTATAATATATATATATAGTATATATATATAAATATATTAATATATATATATATATATATATATATATATATATAGGTATATATATTAATATATTATATATATATGTTGTATGTATGTAATATATATACTATATATACAATTAGTATGTTATATATATATATATATATATATAATATATATATTATATATATATATATACTGTATATATATAATATATATAGTATATATATAGTATAATATATTAGTATATATATAATATATATATATATAGTATATAAATATATTATATAATATATTATATATTATATTTTTATATGTATATATAATATATATAGTACGCGAGCTCCAGTAACTTTTTGCTACTCGTGCTCTCTCTCTATATCCTCCTCTTCTCTCTCTCTCTCTCTATATGATATATATATATACTATATATATATATAATATATAGATTATATCTGTGTTGTGTGTATATATATTGTAGTGTGTAGAGTATGTATTATATAGTATAGTATAGTGAGTGAGTATATAGATATATATTAGTATATATTATATTATATATATATAATTAAATTATA
>JABUQX010102001.1:22500-25000 GCA_015478945.1 Trachelipus rathkii | reverse complement strand
GCCTCGCCCAACTGAATATATAATATATATATATATATATAGTATTTCTAAAATAAGGTTTTTTATATACTAAATAAAGAAATTTTCTTTAAATTTATACATAAAATATATATATATCTTTAATATTCCTCTAATATATATATATATATTTTATTTTTATTTTTATTTTATTTTTTTATCTTCTCTTATTTAAGGAAACGTTGCGAGTATGGATTTCCTAACTTTTGAGGTAGAAATCATCAATTCTATGATTTTTTAGGTTTTAACACTTTCTAGTGTAGAATTTAATGCTCTTTCGAATGGTCTGGGTCCTGGTTATTTTTAAACAGGCAAAGAAATATTTTTATTCACAATATACAGGATACGTAGGCGAGTATTCAAAATTGGTGAAGTCTATAAATGAAAATTCACGATAACCTTTTTATTATTCATGTGACATCAGCATGAAACTTTCGGAGCAAGTATAGTTAGGAAAGACACATTTTTTGTTAAAATAAATTTTTTGTATGGAGAACGAATTTGCCTCTGTGCATGGGAAAATTTCTAAATTTTCTAAAGTTTCCCCATATGCAGCGGCAAACCCTTTGAGTTTACAAACAATTTATCTAAAAAAATGTAAATCTTGCAATTATCGCAATTTTTCGTTTTGATTGCGCAAAAAATAAAAGAAATTATCATGAATTTTTTTTCGTAGCAAAAAAAAAAAAAAAAAAAAAAAAAAGAGGGGGGGGGGGGGTGAGAACTTTTTTTACATTTACTAGAATTGCAATGAAAACTTTCACAGCTTGGGTGTACCTCTACAAGACTATACATATTTTATTTAGATTAATATTTGGCTGCCCAACAGTTTTGCAGCTGATCACGACGAAAAACTTTTTTAGTAAAACTTTGAAATATTTCCATGAAACAGCGACCAAATCTGTGGGTATACAAAAAATTTTATTCTAAACAAAAAATGTCTACCTTCCCCATTTATTATACGCTCTGCAAGTTTCAAACTGATCGTGAATGAAAATAAATAAGTATACATGATTATTTATTTTTGAGTTGCCTAATTTTTTTTTAATGAATTAGTGTCACGCTACATATTTATTATTCATCTGATAAATGAAAATTTTATGGCCTTTATAACTCGACGATATTTTCAACTGTTTATTTGATAAATTTTCTGAGCAGGTCACTGGTTTTGCTGCTACTCGCAGGAAAACGTTTTAAATTTATAGATGTTTGCCCATGAAACAGCGGCAAAAGCTTTTCGGAATACAAAAAAATCCATCCTTAACAAATATGTGTATCCGCTCTAATTTAATGCTCTGAAAGTTTCGAATTAAATCGGAATATAATAAAAAAATTAATTGCGATTTTTCTATTTTAGTGCAAAAAAAAAAAAAAAAAAAAAAAAAAAAAAAAAAAAAAAAAAAAAAAAAAAAAAAAATGAGAAATTTATTTTTTTTAAAAATTTTTTAATTTTTATTTAATTAAATTTAAATTTTTAAAACTTGTTTGGCGAGACAATTTTTTTTCTTACATCAATTTGCTTTAATGAGCCCAAGGGTTGGCCACTGCTCACAGATTCAACTTCTTGACTATTTTACTAAAAAAAGCTTTTTTTTACATTGAGCTGCTATCTCGGGGTATAACAAAAAATCCAACACTTTTTTATATTTTTATTTTTGTTTTCAATTTTGTATGCATTGAACTACATTTTGATGTATGATTCATGAAAAAATAAAAATATTTGGTATATTTCTGATAACTTAAATTATATGGAGAAAAAATGTTGAGATTTAGCAAAATAAATAAAAATAAAATTTTTTTCTCTATATATTGCAACTATTTGTGAGTTATTTCATAAAACATATGCCTATGGCATGTATTTCAGTGAAATCTGCTTGCAAAAATCTTTTGTAGTTCAGCAGAAATTCACTGTTAAAAATTGCTGATTAAAAATGTTAAAAATGCTGATTCATGATATTTGGGAAGAAATTACACAAAATCTAAACACTTTTTTGCATATGTCATCAAAACAAATATTTCCTCTTTCGAATGGTCTATAATTTATCCCAAAAAAATTACATTAGTGTTGTTAGGAATCCTTAAGTTATTCTTTTTCTTCCATTATTCTTAAGTATTGTATTAATTTCTTTATTATTTTATTTATTTTATTAAATATTCTTTGTATAAAATTATTATTTATTATGTACAAAATTTAAACATATTATTTATAAACATAATATTCATAAACAATTTTATACTTTAGATACACAGACACAATCTCCGCTATTCGATTTGAGCACGAACTGTCGCCATTTTTAATGGATTAAAAGCGTTATTTAATAGCGGTTATTCTTACCTTTTTGGTTTCAATTTTGCCTAATCTTTTATATTTATTATGTAATAATTTCATTTATTTGACCAATTTTCGCAAAAAAGTATGAGAATTTTATCGTAACATTATGAAATTTGTACAATTCGATTGTTTCTATAATGTTAACTCGTG
>JABUQX010102001.1:0-7500 GCA_015478945.1 Trachelipus rathkii | reverse complement strand
AACTTCTATCCGTTAATTCATCAAGTATACTTTGTTTTGCAGACAACTTAACTCTTCGTTACTTTCTTCATTTTGAAAAGCATCTCACCAAACAACAAATAAGAGGGTATTCTTTGAGAAGCTGACCTCTGATCATTCTCATACTTTTAATGGGGACAGAGAACAGGATCATTTCAGTGTCTCACAAACGACATTACAACTCTTAAAAAGAGCTTCCTTTGGGTTTCCTCCTTCCATTTGCTCACTTATATGTATCTATCATTCAAACCACTCCATATAAGCACTTTTCGATTTGGCAACTTCATCTTCCATCTCTGCCAATAGTGATGTTTCTCAACGATCTGTCTCTGTCTCGTCTCCTCCCATATTCATAATTATATTTCAACAACTTTCTTAGCTTCTTTCAATTTTATTCATTCTTATGCCGAATAAATAATTTTCTTACCTTCTTCTTAGTTAAAATCTACTTCCTCTTTGACATCTGGAGTAGTCTCTTGCTTACAATTTTTGACTCTTTCCACCCCTCCCCCGCTAATCTAGATAAGGTTTAATAGAGGGGCGAATAAGCCTTGTATAATTTAATTTTTTTGCAAATCTCCTTCTCAAAAACACATCCCAACAATTCCTCAATCATCTAACAAATCTATCCTCTTTTTTTCATATATATATATATATATATATATATTATATACTATATTTAATATATATATATATATATTATATATATATAATATATATATATATATTATATATATATATATTATATATATATACCTTCTACCTTCTCACGCCTGATCCCCCCCCCATCATGGGGACCACTTTCAAATACCCCGCCGACGCAACCGGCCTCCTCCAGAGATCTTCCAGGGATGAAATGTTTCAGATTGTTCTGGGTTGAGAGTTAGATAGACAGGAAAGAAAAAAGTGAGATGTGTCCTCTGGAACCTGGTTACAGTTTTGATAGATGTTTGTGGTGGTTTGGTTGAGGTTGAATCAGTGTTTGTAATATTGTAAGTTAAGGTGATGGCCGCATCTTAATTTGTTCAAAGATGTCTGACTGGTTCTTGGTAGTAAGTTGAATTCTGTTGCTATTTCTCGTGGGTGCTTGCTTAAAATGTTGTTTGGTGGTCTTCGTCTTAAGTAGTTTTCTGTTAGTGTCGTGTGGATTTGTTTGATGTATAATGTGTTGTTTGGTGGATGTGGAATGTTCAAAATTTGATTGTAATATAGAGCTGGTGAAGCAGGATGTTCCTTGAGTCTGTGGTGAATGGGGTTAGAGAAGACAATGAGGCATGGATGTTGGTGTGTTTGAGCTTTGGAAAAGAATTGTGAGCCTATCATGTCCAGGTGTGTTTCTATGGGTAGTAATTTGGTTTATAAGTGTGGGTGTTGTTGTGGTGTTGTTGATGTGCATCCTGTTTTGATTTTTAGTGCTTTGTTTTGTTTCGTTTGGAGTTTCTTTATGTTGTTTTTAGTCAGTAGTTGGTGCCAAGTTTGGAGAAGCGTAGGTTAGAGTCGAACGAATGTATTGTTTGTATATGGTGAAGGATGTCTGTTTATTGTTTTTGAAGTCTATGCCAGCGATGGTTCTTAATATGTTGTTTCTTTTTTGCAGATGAAATAATGTTGTCTGTGTGTTTTGCGAAGGCGAGATGTTTGTCAAGTGCTACTCCGAGGATTTTGGGAGTTTTGTTGAAGGATATGGCAATGTTGTTTAAGCAGACTTGACGAGGATGGAGGTTCCAAGTTGGCGGTCGGTGGTGATTAAAGTAATTGATGATTTGTTTGGTGCAGGCGGACATTTCTGTTTTCTGTGGCATGTTGAAGTGGTGATGATTTTGTGTCAGGTATTTGGCCGTTTAGGTTTTGGTGTTTGGTGGCTATGGTAATGTTATCTGCCTATGTTGTTATGATTGTGTGGTCTGTTTGTAGTTGTGGGAAATCGGCTGTGAATAGGCTGAATAGTGTGGGGGACAGTATTGCGCCTTGGAGTATTCCGTTATTGATATTTACTGTTCTGGATTTTGTTTTGTTTTTCG
The DNA here is from genome assembly GCA_015478945.1 of Trachelipus rathkii. Classification (NCBI taxonomy): domain Eukaryota; kingdom Metazoa; phylum Arthropoda; class Malacostraca; order Isopoda; family Trachelipodidae; genus Trachelipus; species Trachelipus rathkii. The sequence continues at coordinate 5,461 of JABUQX010102001.1, read as the reverse complement.
TATTTGTGCTGCTCTTCCTGATAGGAAATTGAAAATCCATTTTTTAGGTTAGTGGGGATGTTAGATTTTGTTATTTTGTGGATCAAGTTATGTTTATGTCGATTGCTATGAATTATTGTTTTGTGAGTTAGTTTTGAGTTTAGGCCGTTGATTGTGGGTCGAATGATGTTTATGAGTGCGATTGTAATAGAGAGGTTTTGTTTGAAACTGTGTTGGAATTTGTGTTTGATATGTGTAGTTATTTTGTTTAATATGGTTTATTTTTTTAGTAGTTTGCGTAGTGCTGATAATAGAGAGATAGGGCAATATGATGATGGGTCAGAGGGGTCTTTTCCTGGTTTTAGTTTGGGTATAATGATATCTTTTTCCAGATAAGAGGAATGAAATTTAGGCTGATGGAATTATTATATATTTGTGCTAATTGAGTTAAAGGTGTTTGAGGTGTATGTTTGAGATATTGTCTGGGCTAGTTGTAGGTGAGTTTTTGAGTGTCTTTGTTATGTTTTCTAGGTCAGTTGTGGTTATTTCTATTGTTGGGTAGTGGTTGAGTTTTATTTTCTTAAGAAGTTTAATGATTTTCCTGTTTTGAGGGTGTGTGGGTTTTTGCGAAGTGAGTTGCGAGAATGTTTGCGTGTTGTATGCTGGATTAGGGGTTTTGTGTGGTTGGGGTTTTGATGGATTCGTGAGTGCGTGTGTTTGTTGATTAGTTAGATTTTTCAGTGTATTTATTGTTTTCTGCATTCTGGTGTTATTCGAGTGTTGAATGTTCTTGATGAGGAAGGTTTGGAAGTTGCTTGAAGAATATGTATTTGTTAAGTTTATGATTTGGGTGTTTAGGGTGTTAATCTGTGTTGTCATTTGGAGTGATGGGGGTATTATTTTTCTGAATGAGTTGCGTTGTTTTATTAGTTATTTATTTCAGTGTTACGGTTGGGTTGTATTTTTTTGATGTACCCTCTGGGAATGGATTTGTTGGCTGCTTTTTGGATTAGAGAAGTGAAGTTTTGCACAGCTTTGTTGAGTGATGACGCGTTTGTGATATTTAGGGGATGTGTGCTGTATACTATATAGTTGGTGAATTGTGTCCAGTCTTCTTTTTTGTAGTTTGTGTATGTTTTTCGGAGTGGGTAGTTTGGTTTTTTGACATTTTGGTATTTTATGATTATAGGGAAGTGGTCGGAGTTTAGATCGGGTTCTGTTGACCAGTGAAGTTTTGTGGGTAAATTTGCTGAACATAGTGTTACGTCTAGTGAAGTGCATTGCTTGCGTTGTTTGGGTGGGTTTCTGTGTGGCTGTTTGTGTTGCTTAGGATGTTTAGATTTTCAAGGTTGGCTATGATGTGTGTTCCTCCTTGTTTGCTTCTTGCGGCGTTTTTACCAAAGTAGGGTGTGGTAGCGTTGAATTACTCAGATTATGAGGTTTGGGAGGTGGGAGATATCAGCCAGATTTGGTTTGTAACTTCTGGGACAGTGTGAAGAGGTGTGGTGGGGAATGTAGAGATTTATAAAATGTGTGGTTTTTGTTTATCATTGTCGTGAAAGATGTATTTTGTGTGTTTTCGTTTGTGTCGTGTAGTTGCAAGGTGGTGTTTGTGTAGGATAGTGAGTTGTGTATAATAAGACTTAGTAGAGTGTGATTTTTTAGGGTTTGGGGAGTGAAGATGGCATCTTAGCCATAGAATTTTGGTTCTGGATAGTTTTCGTGTAGGTAGGCTTCTTGTATTCATGGCTATGTGTATGTTGTGTTGTTTTAAGAAGACTTCTATTTTCTTTGGTTTTGATGTGTTGAAGCCGTTTGTGTTTGAAGTGTAATATGGTTATGTTGTGGGGTTTGTTTTAGTGTGATGTATGGGTTGTGGGTTATTGGGGTGGAGCGCAGGACTTGGGCAGATCCATTTGTGTTTTGGAGGGGGTAGCGTGGAAAGAGAACATTGTTGTGAATCCATTGTTTGCATCTATTGCAGTTTATGGGGTTTCTTCTTATAATCTTGTTGCAATTTGAACATTTGTTGTTTCCAGGTCCAGGGTTTGTTTCTGTGTCACAGGCTTTTAGGAGTAAGGCTGAAGCATAAGCCCCGAAAGTATACCACATAATGAGTAGAATGAGAAATAAAGTAGTTGAGTGGTAGAGAGTCCTGGGAATAATCTCGGATTTTTTTCCGGAAGCAACGCCGGCACTCAAGCGCTGTCGCGTAACCCCATATATCCAGTGGCGTAATAAGTCAGGATGCCATCCGCACCGGATCACGCTTTGAAGCCAAGGATCTGCGCTTGTACTTCTTGCAAGTCTTTCCGCTACACAAACTATATATTATTAGAATTTTTTTATATAAAATATATATATATATATATATATATATATATATATATATATATATATATATATATATATATATGTATAATTATATAATATATATATATATATATATATATATATTATATATATATATATATATATATATATTGAATATATAAATATCTACATATATATATATATATATAATATATATTATATATATATAATATATATATATATATTATATACTAAATATATAATAATAATATTTTATATATTATTATTTTTATTTTATTTTTTATTTATATATATAATATTATCTATATATATATATATATATATATATTATATATTCTATATATATATAAATATATATAAGATATATATATATAGTATATATATATATATATAATTATATAATATATATATATATATATATAATATATATATATATATATATATATAATAATATAACCTGTTAAGTAATAAAATTAATAATTACTATACTTAATTTTGTACTTGCCTGAGCCGGAGCCGGAGCCGGAGCCGGAGCCGGAGCAACGTCTTTTTTTTGCGGCTTCATCTCCAGCTCCGGCTTCAGGCCCCCTAAGATTTCGGCTCCGGCTTCGCTTCGGCTCCACCCAAAACCTTGTGGTTCCGCGGTTCCGGCTCCGGCTCCGCAGCCCTGCCTTTATAGCAGGACGTTAATTAGATTTTTATTCTATTTTCAGGTATGTGTAATGATGAAAAGGTAATTTGATGAAAAGATCTTTTTTTGAGAACGGTGCGGTGCGGTATGGTAAGTAACCTTTTTGTTGAGTGTTGATTTCTTTAAAAAGAGCTTATTGAACGGTGTTTCAAAGGAGAAGGGTACAAATTTTATTAAAATATTTTAACATTAATCATTTTCCTTTTGAATTAATGAGTAGTTGGATGACCAATAAAAAGCTCTGTGTAAATATGTTTTAACACTATTACATTTATATAGCAAACGAATGTGAATGAATAAGTTCACTGTGAAAATCTTTTTTTTCGGTAAACTTCTGCAGCGTAATCTGTTACGTTTTTTTTATTGGTAGATACAAAAATTGAAGAGAGTTTTCTGATTCATCTCCTCTGATGAAACTTATATTCGTTAACTGATTGTTAAATTAATTAAGGAAGAAGGTAACTTTGTCTTTATTCGTAAATAATAAAAATGTGTCATCCAAGTACCGGTTTTAGGAAGCGGTTTTGAAGCTGTGTAGACAACTGTTTAGTCAAGTAGGATCGAAATGACCAAAATTAACGTTATCCAAAATGGCTCTGAAGGCTAAACACATAGCTAAGTAATCAGTTTTAGAATAATGCCTATTATTAAAAAAGAAATGTCTCATTCGTGGCCAGGGTCAACAATTCTTTAAACTTTTTGTTGAAAATTAAACATTGAAAAATAAATTTTTATTTATTCAGGGCTTTGGTGATCCTTTTCCTAATAAAATCAAGATTCCTTAAATATTAAAGCAGGGATGATATATATACATATATATATATATATATATATATATATATATATATATATATATATATATATATATATATTTATATATTAATTATATATAATATATATATATATATATATACATAGCAGATATATACTGATAGAATTAAATGCAAGTATACAAACCTAAATTTAGCAATTTGTAATATCCTATCTATCCCTAATATCCAATACTCAATACTCTACCTAATAATAAACGACAAAACACTTATATAAAATAATTACCTAATTTTTGAAATAATTGAAATCAATTTGTGTTTTCATCCAATTTCCAATGGTCAATGATATGATGAATGAAATTAATATATGATGGTTAATTGTGTGTTAGTTATGTCACGTAATACAAGTCAGGTCACTCACGTCAAATATATTAAAGTCGCGTCGAAATGATAATTATGAAGTATAGCTCTTCCTATAGTGTAATATAGCTCTCCCAATTCTTCTATTATTTATATCTTCTTTCTTCCTTTATCTTCTTCTTTCTTTTACATATATTTTTACTCAACCAAAGCTCTTGTTATTTACTTATATACTATAATTATTAATAAATCATATACATCCAAATTAATATATAAATTTAGCAACTGAAACAAAGAACAATTCATGCAGCAGACAATGATGATGACTCACATCATCACTGTCTGCTATCAATCTCACACCACTCTCTTCTCTCCCTTTCATCCCCCTAATATTTTTCAAACAACGAAGCATATTAATCACCACACATCATGTAAACAAACCTGTTTTCATTACATTCTTTCATTTTTCCTATCAAAATACATTATTATAACTACATTTCTTTCTCAAATTCACTTCTTCCATGAATTCGTCACACATATTCCACATCTTATACACTCTTGCACTTACATTTTCATACTTACAACTCTTTCTCAAGTTAATTTCTTCCATAAGTTCATCACACATATTCCATATTTTATACACTATTTCACTTGCTTGACTCATAATGTTCACAATTTTTCCTTGTTGTGTTTCCTCTTTCTCTCTTTCACTCTTCTCTATTTCTCTGTTCCATTCTTCCTCCTCTCTTTTCACCTACAACATATCTTCTACTTCTCCATTTGTATCTTTTCTGTTATTCTCTCTCTACTGTTATTATTTTCATTTTTCTCTTGATCACTCTTCACTTTCTTACGTTTCCCCCTTTTTCTCTTTCGTCTTGTACATTTATCTCCCTGATTATCTAATTCTTTTGTAAGATCATTTGTGCTTACATAACCTGTACTTTCACTCACTGTACTATTAGCTCTTTTATTTAAAATTGTCTCAATCATTTCTTCTTTTTCTCCATCTACATCTTCATTTTCTTCTATTTTTTCTTCTCTGTTCTCATTCAGATAGATATTCTCCTTCTCCTTTTTATTCATTTCTTATTCCCCTTTTTTCGTTCCACCAACAGTCTTTTCCTCGTGTCCCCATTTACGACACATCGTGCACCTCCTTATATTTTCCACGCTTGTCTGGCACTGTGTTGATGATGCATGACCCTTTCTCCTACATCGAAAACAAAATAATTTGATCTTCAATCTTTCGCCACTATGGCATCTTAGCATGAACACCCATTTCATACCACCTTTTTAAGCATTCCCAACTCGTGTTATCTCCTCT
>JABUQX010102000.1:0-15000 GCA_015478945.1 Trachelipus rathkii | reverse complement strand
TATATTATATATATATATATATAAAGTATAATAATATACTAATATATAAATACGGCACAAAATATATATTATATATATATTATATATATATAATATATATATAATATTATATAGTTAATATTAGTATATAATTAATAATAATATACTATATAACATATATATTATTATATATATATAGTAACATATATATTATATATATAATTATATATATATATATATATTATAATATACTGTTATTATCATATACATATCTAAAGTAACCTTTACCATAAAGGTAGATATATATATATAATAGTACTAATATATATGATATATATATATATATATATATATATATATATATATATATATTAGATATAGTTATCAAATATAGTATTCATATAATATGATATAAATATAGTATATATTAATATATATATATCTATAAAGCACCCTAAAGATTTATCATAATATTTGTAGTGGTTAAGAGACTTGCGTTTCAAATGTTTTGGTCGAATTTTTTGTTGTAGGAGAATATCTCTTCCTTAACGATCATTAGAAGATGGGGTAATAACGCTCAATCCTTGAGAGTTTTTACTATTTCACATCAATAACTGAGCGCCAAACACATATTAAGACTCTCTGAAGACACCTAAATTAAAGAATAAAAGATAATCCGAAATTTACTTACATTATATATATATTGAAAAAATAATTTAAAATGTAAATTAAAATAAATCAATTAGTTTGGTGCATCATCAAACAATATATCACGTATATAACACAATTATATAACAAATTTATAAATATTTTATGTATATACATTAACACATCAAAAATTCTCCAATTATTATATTTTATAGATTTATTAAGAATAATAAAAATTGTAAAGATCCACTAGAATTTTATTAATTACAATATATATATCAAAGATAATTCAAAAATTATATTCTTTTTTTTAGATCCAACATTCTTTTATTTAAAAACATTAAAATATTAAAAAAGTAAAAAAAGGCCTAAATATTTTAGTCGGAAAATTTTCCTTTGTGATATTAAATTATAAAAATTCTTTAATTATTATTATTATTATTATTATTATTATTATTAGTATTGTAATATTATGATATATTTTATTATTATTATCATTTTTATTTAATATTATTATTATTAATTATTATTATTATATTATTATTAAAGTATTATACTAATGCGTTAACTTTTAAAGTATTTTGAATTTTAAAAGTTTTTAAAGTGAGAGAACTTCTTTGGCTTGTCTCACTAATATCTAATCTGTTTTCTCTTATATAAATTTTAAATTATAATGAAACAGAAAAAACAGAGAAAAACATATTCGCATAGTAAATGATATACATAATTATATATTAAAATATAATTCAAAATAATGTAGTTATAAATGTTTCACTCTTTAAGAAAACTTCTATCTTAAATTTTTTCGCGCTCTTACAAAACACTACCTAGCCTATTTCTTATCTTGTTACTAATCAGTTTTGATGGGCCCAGCAAACGAATTATAAGCTTTACTCATGATCCAACCCTTTATAAAAGATCGCTTTCCCCCTGTCCCTCTCTCATCTCCCCTAAACACCCTCTAATCTCGTACTAAACCCTAAAGTTTCTCCCTCTACATTCCTTACCATTAGCTTCATGTATAATCGCCGCATGGTTATCTTGTTCTAAAATGTGAATTTTATTTTTTTAATGCATAGATTCATATCCGAGTATGGAAGATATTCCGGTTGATTGGGATTGATTTAGAATGAGAATTCCCAGATTAGAATCATGATTCACAGACTTATTTCGACTATCCTGCTCCAGTTTGACGATCAAAAGAAAGTTAGATAGTGTGAGTCAGCTTAATAAAAGAAGAAGTAAAAGAAGAGTTATAACAAAAAATTGTTGGAATCTCTGTAACCGAAAGCTTGAGAAAATCGGATTTAGAACAAGAAATTTGATTGTTTTATTATGTAATTATATATTTAAAATAAATAAAACCTTATTTCTGATTCAAATATTGTGAAATATTTTTTACAATAAGGACTCTGCCCTCAGATAATTAATAAAATTCAAAAGATTTTAATTCTAATAGTAAAAGAAATATTAACACTATAAATTCAAAAATTTAGAAATTCATAAGGATAATCTAAGTGCAGCAACATTAGAAATATACTATCTACTTCTTGTGAAGCGATGTCTTATGAGTGGAAACGGGTGGCATAGGAGGGTGATGGTATTTAATGCATATGCCATAAAGTTTTATGGAGTTGTTTAACAAGGTTCACATTTTCAATTTATTCCTAGTGGGACTTGAACTGGGTGTACCTCTAATGGAAGGGTTTGAAATGACGGATTATATTATTTCAATGCGAATATCTTCGGTTCTTATTAATTCTTCAAACATTTCTCTACCCTTAATACATTGTGTATTTTAACCTAATCAAAGTAGTTTACTTAATTTTTGAGAAAAGAATAAAAATAACAGCTATGTTGTTCCTCCACCGATTATGAGATTTAATTAACGTGAGAAGTAAGGAGATTAATGGGGATGGTATTATTAATTACTGTCTAGCTCTATCCCACTGAACTTCTTTCATATTAAATTGGGAACAATGCTAAAAAGATATTTGTCAAACAAACATAAGAGTTAATAAATTAAATTATAATACAAAACTATCGGTTTATGCAATTAATGAAAGTTAATGAAATATTTCTCTAAATTGAATGGGTTTTTTAAATTGATAATTAGCAGAGGAAAAAGTCAAGACAAGGTAAGCAAAAAAAGAGCAAATAAATATTTTCTTCATATTCTGTACGGTGAATGGTGTTTTTCACAGATATAGATCTAATTTTTTCTGCAAAAATATAATAGTGAATGTCCTAGTTTCTGTGAAGGGTTCTTTGATTTAAAGATAGTATATAACATGACGAGAAATTATAGTATAGTAAGCATGAAGCGATAGCAAGCAGTTGTACGATCAATGCATGTAAAAATTGCTGAATGGAGGGCAACCGCTGTTGTTTCCACTATGTTGCGACATAAGTCGTGAAACCGAAATTTCGCAAATAAGTATATTTTCTTTGACCATAATAACGAAATAATTATTTGGATGTATTAACATTATTCGAAAACGGACTTTCATAAATGGAATGAATGTTGCGAATGAATATAGACTTAATGAAATAAAATTCTCATTGAAATGAATGAATTAGTGTAATTTAATTCAATAGATTAGTGGTTGTGATTTTTATAGTCCATAGTATGTCAAATGAAATGAATTGATATGTCTGTCGCTACTAATGGTTATATAGATTAATTAGTGGTTTGTGTCATTTTCTATAATTATGCGTAACAAAAAGATGGCGTGAAAAAGTTATCATTAGTATCTGTTTAGCTAATGTTATATCATGAAGTGCATAATAATCTAATTTGATTGGTATCATTGTAAATACTGTTAACGAATTGTTCTAACTAACATGGTAAGTAATATTGAATTATCTACTACCTAGTTGATTAGTATTTGTTGTCAAGTGATTCCTGTTTGAATCACAAATTAATTCTTGTCAAATGATTTCTTAATTTGAAATTCTGATTAAATGTTCGGTGAGTTTGACTTATATGTTCTTTTCAATTCAGATTAATTAGTAAATTGATAGGGTCCTCGCTTAAATAGTTTCCTATAATTCATATTGTATCTTATTTTTCGTAAAAATTTTAATTGTTTATTCAGTCCATCTTTGACTGGTACGAAGTAAATATTAAGTATGATCTCCTCCAAATGCGAAAAGGCCTCTTTTTATCTTGTTTGGAGTGAATCCTCGGGTTAAACTTTAATTATTCAGCTAACTTAAGAGATATTACTTTGAGTTCTAATTTTAATGAGTTGAAAATTCCCATTTATGCGCTCTTTGATTTATGAAAGTATTAATAATATTATCATTAAACGCCGAAAGGCAAAAAAATTATCTTTTAAAGTTTCTACCATTTGGTGGTTCTATAAATAGTGTTTAATTTATTTACTACATTTTAAAGATACAATCAAGTCAAGATTATCCTCATGATAAAATTACTTCGACGCGGCGAGAAGAAGTGTAGTTACACAAAATTATACGCTGCAGTACTCTTGTACTTCCTATCCGAGTAATAACTTCTCAGAGTCCAGCTAGTGTAAGACTGCAGTGTAAAAAGACTACAGAGCTAATATGCACCAATTGCTGCGACTTGTACACATTTACACTCCAAGTTGAATATGATTATTACCTACTTCACCCATTTAATAAATATGGTCGCCGTTTTATTAAAGTAAAATTAAAATTAATAATAAATGCTATTCTAAATTCTTTTTAAAGTTACCTTTGATTATACTAGAAATTACGGTTATTTTAAATTTAAAACTTTGAACTTCATCTTCGATATGTTCTGAAATAAATAAATTTAATTAATGCAAATCAAATAATTAAAATAAAAAATTGAGCTTCATAAATGAAATCAAGTTTATTGGATCTACATAATTAAACTAAAGATAAGTAATTTTCAAACATTCTGATTATAATTTAAAATGAAAATTAAAATTAAGAAGCTTTAAGTGAAAACTTAAAAAATTGTAGCATTCGAATTATCATGAATTAAAAAATTTAAAAATTTAAAACATTAAAGCATTGAAACATTGAAGCATTGAAACGCTGATCAGGCTGTAATTAATATTGAATCAAAGCTAATATAGCATAAGGCTAATTCTGAATAAATATATAATTAAAATTTAATAAAACTTCTTAGTAGTATATAACAATCTGATTAATTTTATTATTCTAATATTTAAAACAAATTTTCGATTTTATTTTGTTTTTATTTTAGAATAAAAAAAAATTAATAAATAAAATAAAATATATAGAAACGTTCGTAAAATTAGAGGGATAAAATTCATGCGGTTTTTTAGTTTCAAAAGAAAGACTGACCCAATTGCAAAAATAATATTCCTAATAATAAAGAAAAATAAAAAAAATATGGAAATGTATTTACTCGAAACATGAAGAAGAAAAAAAGGGTAAAAAGTGGTAGTTTGTGTAATGTAATAGGAAATATAAAAAAACTTTTGACCTGAAGGTATTTCCATATAAGATGAACATAGACTAGTATATTACTAAATTTTTTTTAACAACTTCCTAAAGATTTTAACTCTTAGGAGGCAAATAGTAGAGTCTATTTCCTCTTCTAGTCATCTCTAATGGCAAAACAACTGGAGGTCTCTGTAATTCTGTTTCAGATGACTCCTTTGCTTCTTTCCGTTCTTGTGGTTAGAGATTGAAGAGATTCGTGCTCTTTTTTCTTGTTTGACTTCTTGTAACTCTTTGGTTTCCACATCCCTCGGACCTCTGAATTGCTGGTGAGGTCTATACGACGGATCTTCTTTTCTATCATCTCTTGTGCCTTCAGATGTTGATAAATCCATAAAATCTTCTGGAGGTGTGACCTCATCATCTTTGGGAAGTGCTTCAGCGGAACTTGGCACGTTATCCCCTACAGTTCCATCTGCAAGTGGTGTTACCATAGTATCCTCTTGAACTTCTGCAATGACAGGCTGTTCCTTGTGTTCAGAACTGTCTGAAAACTTATACAAAAATTTCTACTTGAAATGGTGATAGAGATGGTCTAAATCCTCTTACTTGAGTTCTTGTTTTGGGGAGTAAAATTCATCAACCTACTTCCTTGAGGAGTATCAGTATTATTATTGTTATTAAGAGTTTGTGATTCTTCTACAGGATTCTGTTTTCTTGTGCGTAATCCTCTGGTATAACGTTATGTCGTCATTAAAAATAGGAATCCACGAAGAACTGCGTTGAATTCTGATCATCACCTGTCGATTCTACTTTTTCAGGTTCCATACTTGTTCTTTTTGTAGGTTTTGGGAATCCAATGTTTCTTGAATAGCATCAGGATTCCAATCTCATCATTATCAAAAGAAAAATGAGGTTCTGTAATCTTTTCTACTGTAACTACGGGAATTATTTTTACATTATCCCGGTGAACCAGAAATAATTTCGTTGAAAATTTAAAACACGAAGCATATAGCTTATTTGCTCTTTATTTGATTTCACAATAAAAGTCCCTTTCAAATCTTTGTCAATTAGAACTTGTCTCTGTCTTTAACAGCATTTACAAAAAAACAAATCGCCCACTTTTTAAAATTCCTTTGTTGCATGTTTGTAGCGCTGATCCATAGCTTAATTTTCTATTTTCTAGATTTTCTCTGCTAAGTCCCTTTATTGGCTCCATATCTTTCCACTACGACATCACCTCATCTAAATGAATTTTCTAATATGTCCGATTTATTGTAAAATGCAAGACATAATCAGGCATCTCGTAGAAAGTCTCTTATATATCCATGCAGACAAAAATGTGAAATGATCCAAATGATCTATTATACGAGTATAATTTCTATTTGAGCAGGTAAAGATTAAAAATATTTGACCAATCTCCTGTATATGTCTCTAGCGAAAAATTACGACTGCAAGTTTTCATAAATATCCTGCAATTCAATCTTTCTACTTACCCCATTTGACTTGTTTTAATATGGCAGAATATTAATCTTTTTTTATCCTTCCAAGCTTTACATAGCTCTTTGAAGGCAGCTGACGTATATTCTGGGGCATTATCGGAAGCTAAAATTCTGTGGCTCGTATGCCGCACATATTATTCTTTTCTGTAAGCTGCAGCAATTTGGCTTGTCTTGATACAGCAAACTAACTCGCAGTATCGAGTTAAAACATCTCTGAAGACGAGAATGTGTTTGGCTCCTGAAATGGAACATGTGGGAAGTTTACCTATACTATCCACGTGTACTCTAGAAAAAACGGAGTATAAGGAAGAGGCCATCTGTTGATTTCAGCTTTTGGAGGTCTAGAACCTTTAACCTTAGCACAAGACACGCACTGAGAACAGTACTCTTTCTCTTACTCGTTTTTCAGTCCTCAGCTGTCCTCCATGCCCACTTCAATGAAGAATGGCACTGATCTATAACTGAGTAGATGATGCTATCTGGTACTTGTATTACATAAAGTTTGTACCAGCATCGTCTCCCGCCATATTGAAAATTAATGTGATAAGTTTTAGGTTTTTCCTTAGCCCACTTAACTAATTCTTTTAATCTAGGCAATATCCTGTCCCTATTGAAGAAGTTTCTTTGTTAAAATATAAAATCTTTTTTGAATAGCATCGGTTTCTTTTCTCCTTTCAAAGAAATAAACGTTTGGTGCTTTTGCGGGTGCCTGCTCAAATAATCAGGCGGTATATTAGTCTTTCCTGTCTTATACTTAATAGTTGGTGAAAAACTTTATTAACAAATAATTCCATCGCCCAACCGTCCAGTCTGCCTGCTGATTGCGGAAAGATTAAAGCAAGTGAGGTTTGGTTTATCATGGTTGATTATGGTTGATGTTGATAATCCAATACACTCGTATTTTTAAACTTCTGTAGTGAGAAGACAACAGCCATTTCTAGCATTTTTCTAAAATATCATTAGTTTTCCTGTTAATTATCACTCTTGAAACGAAGGATAATGGCTTTTCTTTGCCATCGTTCGACATTTTGGTAAAGAACTCCTCCTATTCCGTAGTCAAAGGCGTCTGTACCTATAAAAATGGCTTGGAATAGTCTGGAAAAGTTAACTGAGGTTGAACCACCAATTTCTCTTTTAAGAGCTCAAATGCTTTGGTGTTCTTCCTTCCATTCAAACTTTAACATTCTTTTTTATTGTTATAATAAATGTTCTCGCAATTTAGTTGCAAAGTCACAATAAAAGCGTGAATAACTACGAGAAAGGAATCCAATAAGGATTGGCGTTTCTGCTTAACACTTGTTGGAGGGACGAAACTCTTCATCGATTCTACTTAGCTGGGTCCTGTGAAATTCCGTCTCTTCCATTAAATCCTAAATTTAATACTGAATTGTAGGAAAATGAATTTTTGGTCAATTTAACTCTCATTATTTTCTCTAATGCACGGTGAAAATACTTGTGTTTAAGTTTCAAATGTTCTGCCTTATTTTACCCATGATTAAGACATCATCTAAATAAGGGTGAAATATGTCCTAATAAAGGTTCAACGCGACTTGCATTGTCCTAGCATAGGTACTTGGCGCTCCGTGCCCAAATAATAATCTGGTGGGGCAGAATAATCTGTTCCTTGTACGAAAAGATTATTTCTGTGTTTCCTCCTCGACTTCGAGGGAATTGTAAGCATCTATCAAATCACAGCTAGTAAAAATGGTACTGCCTCCTAGGGACGAAAATATCTCGTCAATCGAGGGCAATGGGTACACATCTGGGACGCTGAAAGAGTTTAAATACCGAAGTCTATACAGGACTCTTGCGGGTTTATTAGAAGTTCTTTTCGCCACACAGTAGAGTGAACCTATGTGGCGAATAGCAAGCTTTAATATATCCTTTCTTTAAAGCTGCGTCGGTGAAATTATCATGTCTTCCAAAAGGGGAGGTGGTAGAACCCATTTTTGTATCTTGGATAGGTCACTAGGTAAGTTCACCTGGTAATTTCTATTTCAAACTCTCAAAAATTATTGTGTTAATTGCAGCATCATCTAGAGCAATAACGTCATTGTATTCCATTAACAACAAATCCAGAAGTTCTTCTAAATGCTCAGTTTCTGCAAAATAGAAACATCTGCTTCCTTCTTTACTTAAATTATCTGTTATAATCTCTCTGTATGTCTTCAACTGTTTATCTGACAGATGTTCTGAGCAGATACTAAATCAAGTTAGATCCTATCTGCTTATTCCTCTGTAGCAATAAGCGTTTTAATTAAAATATTACTTCTTTATTCTCTGAGCTCGGATGACACTTCCCTATGTTTTTATTTCTTTAAATTAAAAAGTTGTCACTTAGATTAATATAACTCAATATAACTTCATTTTTCTTACTGTGCATACAGAGTTTGCAAAATATAATGGCCCTAAGAAAAAAGCAGGTGTTATTAAACACTTCTTTTCCAGTTTCAAATCTCCTTTATTCTCACGTCTGACTTTCAAATAACCATAAATGAAGCAGGTGCCATGTTTCTTCTATTTTAATAGCAATATTAGAAACTTCTATTTCCTTCATTGCTATTCATAGTCCTTCCTTACGGAGGGAATTGTGTGTGAATTTCTTTGTTCAGTATCGAGAAAGAAACAGAATTTTTTATTTATTTCTATCTTCGTATAGGCTTTTTCAATGAACCTTTATTAATATTCATACTTTGTAAGCTTTTCCAATGAGCCTTTAGTAATAATTCTCTTTGTAGGCTTTTCTCAAGAATGGAGCCCTTTATTAATTAATCTCTGTTACTAGCCTTTCAATAGAGCTTTATTTAATTACTGGTTTACGTTATCACTGTAATTGTTACTTAACCTATCATTCCTATTTGGAGAATATATTTGAAATCTTCTATGATTAATTAATATCTCTATCTTTCTTATTATTTCTTTCTCGAGTTTTAACTAGAAGAAACTCCTAACGGCAAAGATTTTAACTTATATTCATGTATCCCTTCTTTAAGATTTAAATGTGATGGAAGAAAGGCGTCTATTGTTAGAGTAAGTTAGCTAACAGACTTGTACCAATAAATTCCATTCCAACGCTCTCCAGTGCTTACCCGTTTTACACACTAAAAAGTAACTTGTGGTCAATACTCAGTTGGTGTAGTCTCCAAAGTAGATCAACTTCTCCTATGGGTGGATCATCTGAGTTCCAATCTTGAACTATAATACTAGCTTCTTTAAGAGACAGTTTAAATCTTCCTCCTAGTTTTCTATTTCCTTTAATTCTTTCCCCAAGGCGTAAGGGATTGTGTATGCCTAAATCTATGTAGGCATGAACTTCAACCTCTTTCTGACCTTTTGTTGGAGTCAAAAAATATGACAAAAATAATGAGCATTAACGCCCCTGAATCCACCTCCTTCTCGCCTTTGAATACTGACCGATGTCCTATTTTTTTTTTTTTTGGGGGGGGGGGGGGGGGGGGGGTTCGAATTCCTACAACCAAAAAGTAAAGAGCGTTCTATAACACCCTCTCTCGTTTAAGTCTTTTGAATATTTTCTTTTAATTACTTTTAATTGATTTAACATTTCTTCATTTAAATCTTTTGCCAGATTTTGCCAATATTTAAAATTCTCATTAAGAGATCTGGGCGAAAACTGTTCCGTTCTCTTCTTCTTCATCTTCAGCTCCAGATATTCTTCATGTTCTGATCAGGCTGATGATTAAAATCAGATGAACTCTGGTTTTTCTGGACTCTACCTTGATAGCCACCGCTCATTCTTTGAGTAAAGTAGTTTGTCTTTCTGTAGATTGAATCATTTTTCTATTCCGACTCTTCGAGCTTGACCCATTATCAAAATCAGTGGTATTATATGGGATTACCATATTATTTTCATTCATGGTCATCCACACAGGGCATTCTTGCAATTAGACGTCCAAACCCCTGGCATGGAATTTCTAACATACTCTGCAATATGTGGAGATTTCCAACCACACAGTTTCAGGGAAATGATACCTAAAGCATTCACATTAGTAGCCAATAAATCCATTGACCTTTATCTCTACTTAATGAGAGTTTCCTAACTACCCCTTATAAGTCTTATATGGAGAAGGCTTGTTCTTTTTCCTGAAAAATTAGAGGAAAAATTTCTTTTTATTACCCCATTCCATGTTCCTCATGGAAGGGTTATATGTATTCTTTCTTTCTAAATCACTGTTATTATTGCTATTGTCTCTTAAGTAGAACACTCTAGCTGTTTTCTCATCTTGTTTCTGCTCATGTTAGTCTGAAACATAGGACTCCTCTTCTCATCTGCTGAGTTTCCTCAAAATTTCGGACGAAAACTCAAGTTTGGATTAAAGACTTTTAAAAACTTTTTCTCTAAGTCTTCTATGATCTCTGAGCTCTTCCATACTCTCCCAAAATCTTATCATAATTAAAGATATTTATCTTTAGAAGTAAATCAAAGGAAAAGTCTCGATGATCTATGGAGTGTTTTCTTGAATTCCCAAAGAGATTCTTCAAAAGTCCAACATGAATATCAGTAAGAGTTACAGTGCGTCTCCTTTATAAGTTTCATGATTGTTTCAATAGACAGAAGATTGTCTCGGTTTAATATGTTGAGAAAAATTCTTCAAATTGACTTGAGTAGGTGACATTAATATCTGTGCCACCTAGAAAAGCTTTGCTATTCTTTAAGAATATATAACAAAGCGAATATGGAACTTTCAAAAGATTGTAGTCTTAGCATAGTCTAATTTCTGTCTTTCAGTTATTAGGCCTAACGTGCGTATCTTCTCTTGTAACGAGTAGTATTCTTCAAATTTATGGCCTACCCAAGCTTTGTTCTGGGGTATTTCTCCATTACAATTTTTTAATTTAGGCAATTTCTGGAAGGGAGGGGTATACGCAGCCGTTGGATAATATCCCTCATAGGTCGGTGGTCCATATGGGTATGAAGTGTATCCAGTTTGCATTGTAGGAAGATTCGTTGCCAGCCGGTGGAGGTGCCTGATACTTACAAGCCGGCATTATTTTAAAAATATTGGGACTTGTCCCCCACGATTCTGCAGTTGTCCTCCATATAAAGTATCATTTGCTTGGTTCTGTCCCAGCATAAACTCACTATCACATGATAAATATTTCTGTTTGGCCATTCCAAGAAAAGAAGATAAGTTGTTTCCTTTTATGAAGGGGGAGGGGCCCCGATGCCATTAAATGTTATATAAAGGTATTGCCAAAACATTGTCTTTTGGAGCACCTTAGTTATTCTTGCTGTTATTTTCTGTATTTCTACTGGTTGATGGCCGAGTCCCAAGTTTTCTCTGATTTGGGTTTAACGACATTTTTCAATGTAGAAGGATCGGTAATATACGGAGAAGTCCCACTATATCCTTTTGTGTGGAGGTTCCCTTATCTTTGGCTTATGCTCCTTTATCTCTTCTGTTTTCTTCTTCATCCCTCTCTGTTACACCATGTTCTTCATCTTGATTAACATTTTCTGTATTGGTCTTCTTTAATTGTATCATCCATGTCCTCATCCTTGTCTCATGTTGAATCATTATTTTTAAGATCTTATGTATCCCCTTCAGCTCCTCCTGAAGCTCCATTATGGTCAACTGGTCCGGCTATAGCCCTTGAACCAGGTAGCAGAGAATGAGACAAACAATGTGTGATCATCACATAACGAAGACTGTGTAAAGACGTATTGGTTCAAACATAGCGCATGATTAAACTTGAATACTTCAAGTTATATCAATGTATAAAGTTCTGAACTTATAACACAATTTAAATTCAGAATTGTTAAGACACTATAATGTTTTTTAAAAAAAAAAACTAAGTTCTCAAAATGTTATAATAAATTAACAAAAAAAAAACTAAAGTTCAAAAAATTTTCTTATAATGAAAAAAGTTCGCAATATGCAAACTGTTTTCTGCATAATTTTATCAAAAAATTTTCTATTTTCTTTACTTTATCTTATTCACAAATTATAAAAAATATTGTTTGAAAATGTTCACAAATAAATTTAAAAAATTAAAACCTAAATTTTTCTTCCAATCTAATGTTAAAGGTGAAAGAGAATTTTCTTTCAAAAATTATTTATAAGACTGTTTGCAGTGGTAAAAGACCGTCCGTAATATTTCTATCCGATAAATTTTTTAAAGAAAATTTTGCAAAGTCAAAGTTTCAAGAAAGATAAAAAACTAATTTACTTGTATAAAGAATATTATTTAAAAAAGATATTTCTGATTATTATAATAATAAAAAATTATTTTCTTTTCTAAATTTATTTAAAAAAATATCAAAAATTATATTTGATAATTATATTAATTAGTTTTCTCATTTTATCCACAATCAACTATCCCCTTTTTCTAGTCGGTGTGTGTTCTTAAAATGTTAAAGATCAACTTATTTGTTTCATTGCATATCTTCACTTATGTTCTACTGTTTCAAAAATTTCCTTCAAGCTTCTTTTCCTCTCGCAATTTTCGTCTGGCGTTGTAAGATCATATCAATCTATTATACCAACAAATTTATTTTTTCCTAATTCGTTATATAATGTTGGTTTTAATAATGTCTTTCTTACATTAGAATGATTTTTTTAAAAATGTTTCAGCTCTTAGTATCTAAATAAATTTTTAATTTCATTACTGTGTATAAGATTATTCCTGCAGAGAACCATTTTTTAGGTACAAAAGAAAAAACAATTTCTAATGTCTTAGATCAAAATAACTAATAATTTTCCGCATGTTTCGTGTCCAATCGCCAGGTCAATTTCTGGCCTTCATGCGTGACCTGTTTTTGGACCTATTTTTGACATTGTCTGACCTTTGGACCTTTGATCTCCTTTGGTGACCTTTCGTGACCTTTGGTGAACCTGCTGGGTGACCTGTGGTCTTTAGTGACTTTGGTTAGGTGTCTGGCGGTTTGTCCAAAGCTTTTACCTCACTTTCTAATTATTAATTATCTTTTGCTAAAAATACGATTTCCGACATAATTTATGAAATAAAAAACTTTATATTTTTTAATTCACCAAAAAAGAGAAAAAAAATTTAATATCTTTTTTATTTCACTGAAAAAAAGAATAAAAAACATCTTAGTTCTTCCATAGAGCACATCCACTAAAAAAAACGAGAGTTAAAAAAAACGCAACAGTTAAAAAAAAATAAACAAAAACCACGAAGATTATTTTATCCACGTCACCTGTAAATATTCGCGGGACTACGACAAATATAATTAATGCATAATTATAATGAAAAAGTAATTAATAGATTATTATTAATAAAAAAGCAAAACATTATATATAATATAAATAAGTATTCATATTATATATGTAGTATATACTATATATAATAATATATATATTAAATATTAATATATATATAGTAGAATATATATATATATATATATATATTATAATATATGTATTATAAAATGATGTGTGGTTAGTGTGTTGTGTGCTCGATATAATTTTTCTGTCAAGAGAAAGGAAAGAAAAGGGGGCGGTAAGAATATGAAGGATAGAAAATGAAAGTGGGGATCAATAAGTGGTCCAAGATTTCAAATCCCTCTCCTCTGTAGCGCCAATTTCCCTTCCCCTGAGTATGCTAATTCTCACATATCCTCACTCAGTTCTCCTGTTTTTCTTCTCCCTTCCTCAACCCTGTACTCTTGTCTCCCTTTACAATTCTATTCAATATTATCTGAATAAAATATTAGTAGAAACGAATGGCCACTACATCACTTTTCTTCACAACTTTTTATGACGTCGATTATGATCACCTTATCGCTGTTTTTGATTTACTAATCTAATAGCTCAATTACTTTAATTTGTAATTAAGAGGTCGAAAATGTTTTTCACAAATTGTATTTACTAACTCTACTCTATCGTTTAGTAAAATAAAAAAAAAAATTAATTAACCGACTCGAATTAATTAAATTTGAAGCTGTTAATTGGCAATACTTTTCTATTGTATTCCGAAAAAACTCCTCAGAGAAAGAAACTATACATATAAGAAAAGAATGCAATAACTAATTTTTTGTATTATTTTTCTAGTAGTTTTTGCTTAAAAAAAAAAACAAAAAGAAAGAAACATACAAAATGAAGACAATAATTTATATCTAAAAAATTTAATTTAAGCCTTATATTCATTTATATATTAAAATAGTCTCTAAAAAATCTCGTCTTTTAGTTTCACACACTATAATCCACTTATTAGCTTTTTCTAATGGCTATTATGGTGAATTTTATCTGTCACCCATTTTGTTAAAAATTTTTCTGGTAACTTTTTAGGAATCTAATGAAACACTTGTTTTATTTAAAGAAAAACACCTTTTGTGTTGAAATTTGCACAAGATGACACTTATAAGGTTTATAATACTAGGTCCAAACACGAAAGTAATATGACATATACCACTTGTATAACATTTCCTATTCTAATTTAAACTTAAGTGTTGAAAGAACAAATAAAG